>JANCMA020062348.1:0-15863 GCA_024336925.2 Zoanthus solanderi | reverse complement strand
TACCTAATTTCTAGTTATAGTTTGTACTATTATATTGTAATCTGCTTTCACTTATGGTATTAAACTCAGTGTGTGTGAAAGTACAAAGCTTACGTTTCGAGCTTCGGCCCTCCGTGAAAGCAATTGAATGATCGAATTACGCTGACGAAGGGCTAACGCTCGAAACTTCCGAGCTTTGTACTTTAACCACGCAGGGTTAAAGCAGATTCAACTCAGGAAATGTAAGACTTTTTGAGACTCTTTAAAACCAAAACTTTCAAAATTTAAGATATGTGCTCCTCAAATGTTGCTCACATGATCTAGTGAAAGATTAAAGTGTCCGCAGCCCAACAAGACTGCGGGCTTTGAAATGACTGTTGTATGCTTTTCGATGCTTCTTAGTCAGGCATTCATTGTACGTAATAAGCTAGATAGTCCGAAAAAGGTTCAAATTATAACCACGGGAAAAACTTTTTAAGGACCCCGGGCGTCCAGCTACGGCGATGTTCAAACTTTTCAACCCAGAGTTGGTTAATCCACGTGTTTCACTTACACGCCGGCGCTCTTCAATTGCTTTTTTAAGAAACAGAAATACAAGTCTAGCCAGACAAAAGAATCCCGCATTTTGAATTAATCTGGTTGGAATCACTGTAAACCATAGAATTTTTTAAGGTAGCGAGACACAAACTGTTTATCTTTGACTCGGATGACCTCTATTCAACACCAATAAACGAGGTTATGGAAGGCAGGGGTAAGCACCATAATACCGTGAGTTGTTGGGAACCACACTAAAAAATTGAATACAGCTAAAGAAATTTAACCATAACATCACCAAATTCCAAGTCAACAAGTCTTCATACAATAAGCTAGTATGTTTTAAACTATTCTCTTTCCTGAACTCGCTCTGTAACGGATATCACGAGCAATTTGAAGCGCGTTTAGGATGGTGGCAGCAAAGTTGCAAACAAGTTCTCCAGGGTTGCAAACATTCCAAGAATCCGCTAGATGATTTATTTTTGTGACTGATGGACAGGAAGGAGGTACTGAGAAAAGAGACCGAGCTCGTAGCATAGAAAAAGATTTTAACTGAAAGCGAAGAGAAGGTTAAGGAATGATACTAGTGTAATATGCATATGTCGATAAGGAAGGAACAATGAAAACGCGAGATTTGCGGTACTTACAGGCCATGTTCCTAATGACATTCTTTAAACTATACAAACTTTAAATTGTAGTACTTCTAGTTGATAACAATTTTTAAGCTGCACAAACCTCACCAACTGTACTAAATTTTTACACAACCTGATAATGTTGAAAATTCCCAGATATCAACCAAATATCGGAGTAAAATCATGTAAAAAGAACTTTATTTTACACAAATTAAGGCTACAAACCCTTTAAAAAGTAGACATTAGCAACTCATACACGTCTCAAGTAAAATAATAGTTTTGCTCGTTGTAAGGTTAAAAATCAATAATTTAAAACTTAATGAGGTTTATATGTTAGGAAATGAAGGTCATACAAATCTCGGCAAAGACTAGGTTCGAAGCATGCAGGGATGATCTGTGGCTGGAAGGCGAGTGATATCTTATAAACTACACAACTAAGTAAACAAAACGACACTCATGCTTTGATCTCATCATGAAGCCTTAGCTGTTTGGTTTAAGAAACACAATATACAGAATCGTATGTGAAAGAAACTTAAGTTGACAATGAAGACTGACTCCAACACTCGTAAGCACGGTCATTCCTGATCAGAATCGTCGGATTCCTGTCCAGGGTTGGGTGGAGTACTGTTTGCTGTTCTAACAACCTTGAGTGAGGGACACCCTAGAAACATCATAAATGGAAAGTTACTGAAATTAATGATCAAAGGCATCGTAAGGTGACCTCGGGTAGAACGATGAGTACTGAATTAACCTTAACTAACCCATTTGTAAAATTTGTAAAAAATGTTCGAAAACTGCGAAATTTTCGCAGGATTTCCGATGGAAATAACCGTTCGAGAGAACGAGAGAACGGTTATGGCTAATCAGAGAACCGCTCGAGAGAACGGTTATGGCTAATCATTTCGATTGGTCAGTTTCTCACGCGCTATATATGATTGGCCAAATTCTTTGTGTGCCACGTGGTGTTTGGTTGTCTACGTGACAGAAAAAGCCAACTTAAACAAATTTTCAAGAAAGAGACAAAACATTTAAATTCAAATTTCGATCTAAAAGACATGTTTCGGAAGAAATCTCTGTCTTTCTTAGTGTTAATGTAAATGCGAAAAAGCTGCATAAGTTAAGACTGGCTAAACAATGTAATTACAATAGCAATAAACTTAAAATAAAGAGAGGCCTATTAGAGTGAAAGCTTAAGCTTGACTTGAGTACTGACAGTGGGCTTTTCCCAAAGGATGTGCCGTGCTTCTTTGATTTTGGGATCGTAAGATGTTGATGCGAAAACGATAGTTTTAAAACATTCCTTGGAGCAATTAGAAAGACATGTGTAAATGCTTATAAATGTACGAGGCCGTATCTGTTTTTAAATGTTCTTTTACTCGTGTGCTGAAATGTCGAGTTGTCTCCCCGATACGACAAGCATGACAGTTTGCACATTAAAATTTGTAAACAAAAGGGCAGCGACACAAGAAGAAAGTTGGCAAAGAATGTTTAATGCTATAAAATTAAAAGAGAATATTGAAATCCAAAATATTCT
This sequence comes from Zoanthus solanderi, assembly GCA_024336925.2. Classification (NCBI taxonomy): domain Eukaryota; kingdom Metazoa; phylum Cnidaria; class Anthozoa; order Zoantharia; family Zoanthidae; genus Zoanthus; species Zoanthus solanderi. The sequence goes on along the minus strand of JANCMA020062348.1, from coordinate 13,184 downwards.
TAATGAATAATAGGAAAAATCTTCAAGGGAGTTTCTGCGAGGCCAAAATGTTTTCATAAATTTGGTAACAGGTTTCGGCAAATCTTTAATTTTTCAATGTTTGCCTATCACCACCGATGCGTTGTTCGAAAGGCCTCTTGGTTCAAGTGTTATTGCTGTTATTTCACCGTTACGTTCCCTGATGAAGGATCAGGTGCTATATCTCAACAATATGGGGGTGCCAGCAGTAGCTACTGTTGATGAAAAAGACCCCAAGATCATCCAGCAAGTTAGTAATGGAAACTACGTGGTAATTTATGGTTTCCCATACTGTTTACCTTTTACTCAAACTTGGAGAAGCATTTTCGAGTGTGAACACTTCAAGGAAAAGTTGATCAGCAGAAGTTGTAGTAGAAGTCTACGGCGTTTTTTAAGCTTTGAAAGAAAGTTTCGATTAACACATTTGCTTCCGATCGCTTGCAGTCTCAAACTTTGAGTTTCGCCGATCACCTCTAATTGTTTCCGTCCTTTCTGAACCAAATATCTATCTTAAGGCTTTTCAATGTCACGCAAGCATAAATTACAACAAGTCGGCGAATCATACATGCAGAACGAAGAGAACCAACTTTGTTTAGCAAAAGGTCAAGAGAAGACTGAGCACGTGAACGACAGCATTTGTTTACTTCTTCGCGAGTCAAGCTTTCAGCCAATTACAAAGCGCGTACGAAACCGACCAATCAGATACGATTAACCATATCTGTGGGAAACAGAACAAGAGTTTGGTATCCGTTGCGCAGACTGTGTATACCGGAGGTTTAGACTGGCTGTGTATACCGGAGGTTTAGACTGGCTGCGACGCAGGCTCCCAACAGTTTTGCTGACTTCCGATTAAACTGGATTTTGGATGTGTACTAAATAACCTGCAATTTTCAACAGCGCAAAATTGAAGGCGCCCGCAAAGGATGCCGGATAACCAATCTTACCGTTTAAAAGTGAAGTATTTTTATATCACCCATTTTCATTTTGCTTTTAATGAATAGATTTATCAAATGATTACCAATCCTATTACTGTGTAACAAAAATAAAGTATTCTTGAATAAAAGATAAAACTTTAAAATTGTAATGATGCATGATGAAAATGTAAATACTGTCAAGTAAGATAACATATTAGCCCCACAAAATAGGGTACAATGTAAATAGTAGAGTAATAAACTGAAGTTTCGTTAGTACTTCGTCAGGCACCGTGATTTTCCCGGGGAGAGGTTTTTTCATATTTTGCTCTGACACGTAAAAAGGGGCAAAGCTCGAAGCGTCAGCTTACTCCTCCATTTACGGCGATGATAAAGCATTTCAACCGAATCACTTCAATATTTTTTCATAAAAAATCTATTTTACAAGTTGAGAAATTGTTTAAAATACAATATACATATACAATACATTTATTTAGATACAAAACAACATGAACCAAACACAAGAACAAAAGCAATTGTTTACAAAATCGCTTCTAAATCTCTGGAACGCTTATGTAGTTGTTTTAACATTTTATTATTCAGGCGCTGAAAACTACGTCTCTAAAAAAAGGCGCCCGTCTAAATCGGTCTTGCGCGTCTGAATTTTTTGCTAGGTGTTGGTGAGTTGCGCAACTCTGTGCATAATGTTTTTTTTAGCCCCTCTAGAGGTAATTTGGTTTTCCAAAAGAAACTTATGCTGTCCGTTGGTAGTATGTAAAACTGCGGTTTCAACTGCAACTGTTAAATAGCTAGTGCGTTTTCGACTAGAATGCGCGCTCTTATTGGCTAAATCGAGGTCACGTAGATGACTTCAAATAAAATATTCCCCGGCTGGTCAGCATCTCGAAAGTTGTTGACCAACCAGTGAACATTGCTGTCGCGCGTCACGTCTGAGAGCGGGAAAATTGAATAATTGTGGTTTAGTTTGTTTATGCTATGTAACAAAACGACTTCGTCTCGGGAAACATCGAGATTCTCGGGAAACAAAACAGATGTTTCCCTCGTGAGCAGTCATTAAGTGTATGTTACAGAAAATATTCCGAGTCTTTTCATATTTTTACTCAAGTTTACGAGATCACTAACCTGACATGAACACCAAACAGTCGGTGGTGACCCTAGTCCAACTGAGGTTCAACTGGGTCAGCTCAGGTAGTTGTAGGTGTACAACCCCTCGGTTGGAAATCTGGCTTCTACTCAGGTTCAGAGTGGTTAACATTTTGCAGGGATTCAAATGGCCATGACGCAACAACTTGTTCGTTATTTGTGTACCAGAGAGACTAAGTTTGAGTAACTTCTTCATTCCTGATACGAAAGACTCTATTTAGCTTGTTATCAAAATAGTAAAAAATAATTTGATATATTTTTGTTTCAAAGTAACCGTATGTTTTCGTAATTACCGCTAAAGTGGTTATAGAAAGACTGCTCATTTCTAATCGTAATTTATTTATTCGAAATAAACTAAGGATGTTAAGTATTCTAAATATGCTAAAAACTGACCTTAACTGAAATGCACCGAGGACTATCAAGTGAAAAACGTACAAAGAAAAACCTAAACGTTTTAAATTAGCTGGTGTTTGAAAACGGACTAATGGTGAAAACCGTACGACAGTGTACGAGGTATACCTGAAATAACACAACAGCCTACGTCTGATACTGACGTTCTATCGATGTTTAACTCTTCCAGCTGCACAAGATCTGTTGAAGGAATGTAAACTTCAGTTAAGAGTTTCTGTCACTATATCTAAACTATTCTTCACATCAGACACAGTAAAATAGCATGTCCAACAAAGCCGTCATTATGATTCTAACAAAACTATTCAATGCTTATGTCTATTAAACATATATAACATAGGCGGATCCAGGGATAGGGTTGAGGGGGTTGCAACCCCCCCCCCCCTTTGGGAAGTTGTCTGGCTACCCATGTCTGTCCCTTTTTCATACCAAAAAAAATATAATTTCTTATTGTTTTATGCGATAGCCGATGGACTGATCGTCATTTAGGGAAGAACAAACCATTTTGCGACTGTATTCAAACATAACCCATACCCTCCCACCTCCCACATTCCCTCGGCCTTAGGACATTTGCCTTGAACTCTCAAATTTACAACCCCCTCTTTGAAAAAATCCTGGATCCGTCCCTGCATATAACCATGAAGAGCTTATTTAAATTTCATAAAGATCTCTTCAATATTTATTCAAAATTTAACATTGAAGTTTCTTGGCCAGACCAACTTTTATTTCAAATATATTAGCACAATATATATTAGTACAATATGAAAGAACTAATAAAACCAGCCAATAAGTAAGATAAAACATTCATTTTCGAACTTTATGGGCTTTAAGACAGCTCAACTTAACAGAACGGAGCACAGGCCAGGCCCCTTAGTCAGCAGGCAAAGAAGAAAGGTGCAAAAATACAATGGTGCAAATGTGCTGTTGAAAATAATGAAAAGAAGGCTAAAACTCTGACTAAATCTATCCTCTCCTAGTTCAAGTATGGCTAGAAGTTACAAACGGTTTTAAAGAGGTTATGTCTTCAACACAGTGGGCAAATAATTTGCCAGCTGCAGATGTTTTCAGTGTCAAAAGTTGATTTAGGTTTCTGAAAAATAAGGTTTTCTGGCTTTTTTTGAAGGAGGAATTGAAGTATATTTAGAAGCGCGAAGAGAGCTGAAGGGAGAGAATTATATACACATAGGGCAGAGGAAGACACGGAGATCGCAAGTGGAGAAGAGTAAGAGTGTTGGTTTGAAGAAGGAGGATGCAAAGAATCGAGCAAGATGGAGAGTTGGAGTGGGAGAGATTGCTGGCAGAGTAGGGTAAATCCGGCCACCCTCGCTTACAGGATAAAACCGGATAAAAACTGGATTGATGATAATGATGATGTATAACAAGTAAATGTTAACCAGAGTTATTATTTACAACCAACCAAAATTATTTAAAAAGTTTAATAAAACCTTAAGCCTGCAACATTGTGAAATTGACGGCACCCACAAAGGATGCCCAACATTCAATCTGATAATTTAACATTGTTAAGGGACTGGTCAATAAGTTTTGGAGTGAGGAAAGTTTGGCTGCAGTAAAAAAAGAAATGGCAAACCAAAATAACTTTACAGAATTTGATATTCATGTCAAGTGGCAATTTTTTCTAAGAGATTCATCAAGAATAAACAAGCAGTATTCTATCACTGTTCGAGCTGCTTGAGATTTAAGACAACTTCAACATCTAAATATTACTAAAACTTGTACAAACTGAGGGATTTTGTAACTTGTAATCAGTGGATTAATCTCTGTTCTTAATAATATTGATAGAATGCTATGAAAATAACAAAAAACTTTTTAAAAATAAGACTGTGTTTTTCATGGGCTAGTTTTTACTAAGCTAAAATCCTATAGCACTATATGAAAAGTACAAGAGAGAAATGTTGTGATGTTGGGGGTCCCCTGGAATAGCAAGGCTTGAAAACAGACAGAATCCACACCAAATCCAGCGAAATGAAACTTATCAGAGCCTGGTAAATGAAACTTATCAGAGCCAGGCAGAAGCCAGGTAAATAAAACTTATCGGAGCCAGATAAATGAGACTTATTGGAGGCAGGTAAATGAAACTTACTGAAGCCGGGTACATGCATGTTGGAGTCAGATAAATGAGACTTATCACAGCCAGGTAAATGGTGCTTAATAGGGTAACAAGCTACATAAAATTTGACCAAACACGCACATGGATTTTGTGTATAATAATAATAACAATACTACTACTACTACAACTAATAATAATAATAATAGTAATAATAATAATATAACAAGTATGCAGCTGAATTAGATATAGTATAAAGACATGGCTAAACGTTATTTACGTTATACTTCATATAAACACTACCAGGAACATTGACAATTACTTTAGTCATCGCTTGAGAAAAAATACAAACTAGGAAGAAAAAAGATTTTTGTCTTACTTTTGGGCGTTCAGTAAGGTCACCTTAAAACTCTCAGCGTCTAATAGTCTGGCCTAGACGGTTGTATAAAGTCGTCGCGTACCTCTTCCTCATCAACGGTTCGATTTGTGGCATTTTGACTTGCTGCACGACGACTACAAATATACAACCAAACAGCTTCACAAGCAAACAAAATGGCCGCAATAAACCCTAACGCTGCTGATGCCTTTAGGGAATCAATGTTACCGGAATATGCCATAACAACACCTGAACTTATCAGCAACACGACCACGGCAATAATGCAGCAGTAGAAGCCAACACGCGGTCGAATCAAAACTTCGGGCATTTTCTCGTAAAGATGAAAGATTCGTAAGAGAATGTGGAGTACCACAAAGATACAGGCAGTAGTAGCAACGAAAACGTGGAACTCATATTGGGATTTATTACTTCCAGGAAAAGCTGAAAGAATTACGAAAGAGAGGAAGGTTGTGAAAAACTCCAAAATCTTGAACCAGCCCTCGACATTCTTGACAAGCCACAAACAGTCACAACACGTACAAGAACGACAGCAACCTTCCCTTTGAACGATCTGTGGCTTGGTTTCGGTTGCTGAGACCTCTAGTGTTGCCATTTGTATTTTATTACAACAGAGAGCAACGAAAATAATAATTCAGTTGCCGATACTCTCCAAATGGCGGTGGGTTTTCCGATGAGGAGAAAAAACTGAGGTTGTCAGGGGAGGGGCGCGGAGAGCAAAGGGCCAAGGAGGGTAGGACCAACAGATTCTAGCGGGGGCTGGTAGGCTGGGTAAGCATTAAAAAAAATCTGAATTAAAAAATCACGCTACAACATTTTCCCCTTTAAAAAAATCAAAAGTGAGATATGGCTTGATCAGTTAAAGGATCCATTAATTATTTCCTTTATATTAGAGGACCATTCATTATCCATTAGTGAGACTAGATTCAGTATCCCTTATCAGAGAGACCATTCAATAGACTCGTGTTACTTGGCCATCGAAGTATTAAAATCTTATTTTTTTTTATCGGTGTGTCAAATAAATTGACAATTTCTTTGAATTTGTTTTATCACACACTGGAAGGGGCCAAGGGCTTAAATGGCCTAAGGATAGCAAACAAAGACACGAAGAATTTACAAGAATTGAAGAAGGCTTTAACTAAAATAATTATCTGAATTATAATACAAACTTCAAGTGTTTACACAACTAATAGCTCATGTAAACCATATAAACAATTAGAAACAAATACACCTAGTATAGCCCCATAAGGTTACAGATTATGCATAGGCTAATTAACTACTCAGAAAAATACAGTCTTTTTTTTTTAAAGTTGCTTTGTCGTAAATTCCCTTTGCTGGCTGATAATGTTACGGCAGATCACGGAAATCTCACAAATTTTAACACTAGGAACAAACAAAACAACTCTACCATATTGTCTCTTTCGTGCCTTTTTTTAACGTATTTATGTAGTTTCCCGGTCACGCTTGATTTTCGTAATTTTGCATATGATTAACATTTCATTTCCGACAGCTTACTGTGAGATTATTGCGCACCGTTAACGGAATATCATTCCAAATACATAGGAGCTTGCCAAGTGATAGCAAATCGATATAAATGAATAATAATAATATTAATAATAATAATAATAATAATAATAAAATAACAAAGGGTAGATAAATGTAATGACAAATTAAATTTAAATATATTATATACTTTGCAAAAGGACGTTAAATATTCAAAATCCATTGGAGAGCAAGATTTGAAAAATCAATACGCAGAATAGCCAAAAGTTGAAGTTCAGAGTCAATACTTATCTCAAGATCCGTAAGCCAAATACGCCCAAGATGGAGAATATTTTCGGACAATTTCGTGACACTTAGCCATTGTAGTACAGCGCTAAATAGTCGAAGTGTGTTGTGAGGGCTGCATGCAGATAACTCCATCAACAGTCCAGACTTTATCAATAATATTCAGAGGAATATCTTTACTTAAATACTTGAGGATATCCCGACGGGGCTGAAATAAATCTTCTTGCACGTTATATGGCTTCTCGTTCTGTTTAATAAGCAACCTTTTCTTCTCCGTTATAAATAGACAAATAAGAAGTACTGGTAAAAGCACTATAACAATCTTATTGTTTATATCAAAGGGTATAAAACAAAAATTGACCAATTTATCGGTTCTTTCTGTACGTACCGGAGCACAGTGTACGTCATCAAAATTATCAGTTTTAAATTGAATTAATTGATTTTTAATACCAGCCGCGATATTGGGTGAGCCTTTAGTCTGCACTAAATAACTGCTAGTCCACATGTCCACACTTAGTCACACTCCGTAACTCTTGGTTAAAAGATTACTGTTTAGTACACACTTGATAACCCACGGTCCACAAATCCACAGTCCACACTTAATAATCCAAGGTCCACAGTCTACATTCAGATAACCCACGGCCCACAGGCCCACATTTGAAAACCCACGGTCCACAGACCACACTTGATAACCCATGGTCCACAGTCCACACTTGATAACCCATGGTCCACAGTCCATACTTGATAACCCATGATCCACAGTCCACACTTGATAACCCATGGTCCACAGTCCATACTTGATAACCCATGGTCTACAGTCCACACTTGATAACCCATGGTCTACAGACCACACTTGATAACCCATGGTCTACAGTCCACACTTGATAACCCATGGTCCACAGTCCATACTTGATAACCCATGGTCCACAGTCCACACTTGATAGAAAGGCATATTAGTGTCTCGTGTTAAGCTTATAGTTACTTTTGCTTTTCGTTTTTTTTTATCTTATGATTGTAAATTGTAAACTGTTTTCTTTAATAATACAAAAAAATATTAAAATATATATATGTATTTAGTTATCATTTAGTTATCAAATCCAACCACAGGTAGCCCACGCTCCCGTAACGATATTTGAATGTCAACTGAATTTATAAAACAAATGGGTGGGAAATTTGAATTTTGTAAATTGCTGCTCTGAAATGAAGTGAAATCGTTCATTCAACGTTATCTTCCTTGGTAATCACTATTTCTTACAAGCATTTATATTGCTTTTGGGAGAACTTGGAGCAATTTCTGAGGTGCAGAGAGAACAAGTAAATCAGTATGAAGAAGAATGACATTGAAGAATGGAATTATATACCGAAAAGTCTGCGATATGCAAATTTCGCTGTATACTGTAGTCGCGTCCAATACACCCGCCCTGAGTAAGGAAAGTTTTTATTTGCTGTAGCATTTTTACTTAGTGCACCGTAGTCCCGTATTTGTTTTCTTATCACAGCGCTCTCAGAGTTTTTCCGCTGTTCCCGAAAGTTAGTTACGATACCTGTAAATTGTAAATTGGTGGGTCAGCGGTGCTACAAGATGGCGGACACGAAATTTCGTGCTCCCCAATTTACGCTTAATTTAGCGTTGTTAAGACTGCGTTATTGGTTACCATCTAGTCAACAACCTATATCTAAAGCATCCCTACATCATCCAAATAGCTTCATTGCATCAAGATCTGTGAAGTCGAATGTTTCTTCTGCTCTTTTTGCCATGCTCGGTGATCGGTAAGCCGTCGTCCATCTTGGCTAGCCGACGTGGCCTACTCAGGCTTCTCTGCCTACTACTGTGCGGTGACGTCAGCTCCAATCCTAAGGCTCCTTGTGGCCTGTGTTCGAAAGCCGTGAGGTCGAATCAGAACGGCATCGTGTGCGCAGAGTGTCTACATGGTTTCATGCTAACTGTATGGCGATGTCTGCCCAATCGTATGAGAACTTTGCCAACGACTCAAAACTTGTTTGGTTATGTAATCAATGTGCATTTCCTAACTTTTCCACCTCGTTCCTTCTTGACAATCTATCAGTTTTTGGTGGCGAAAACAGCTTCGCAAGTCTAGAGCCGTGCTCTTAAATAAACTCGCCTGTCGAACTAAATCCCTTGGGATCTCCTCTCCACGCATCAAGCCCCGCCATCAAAACAAACCACAGAAAAAACCAACGCCGGTGGAAGTTAAAAGTCTTATCCTTGAATTGCAATAGCATTAAAAGCGTCAACAAACAAGCCGAATTTCCCGCCCTCCTTGATCTTCACAAACCTGATGTGCTAGGGTGCGAGTCAAAGCTCGATCCGTCAATCCCTACATATTCTGTTTTTTCGGATAGATATGAAGTGTTTAGGAAGGACAGATACTGCCATGGAGGTGGTGTATTTATTGCCATTAACAACGCCAATAAATCCGCTCGCGACGAGGATTCAATGGATTAATTTGAATCCGGATTAACAGCATTACTTCTTTCTGTGAACCTAATCTCGACGTCCAAGACTTTGAAGTTATTACGGCCTCTATTCAGTTTACTAGGACTAAGAAACTCTACATATCAAGTTTCTATAACCCGTCGTCTTTCGACGTGAGTTCGCTCGACCTCCTTGACGACTTCCTCAGTAAGTTGTATAGACGATCTCGGTGCTCTCAGTTAATTCTCGGTGGCGATTTCAACTGCGGGGGTATCACTTGGACCACACTTGATCTTCATCCTGGGGTCCCCACCCATATGTGTGACCGCGCCTTATTGGTCATAAGTATGGTCCTACCCAGCACGTAAAATGGCCTACTCAAAATGACAGGACTCTCGATCTTGCCTTCTCATCGGGGTCCGAAACCATCTTGGCATAACATGTGACTTCAGGCATGAGTGATCACGAAGCGGTGCTGTTTGAGGTGGACGTCTCCCCTAAATACTCACCGAAAAGACCGCATAAGATCTACCAATTCCATAAAGGCGATTTCCCGAGCTTGAGATCGAGTCTCTCTGACTTTGTGTCAGCCTATCTTGCCTCCAACCCCGATCCTCGTTCAGTCGACGACAACTGGTCATCTATAGCATCTAACATTTTGCAGGCTACTAACAACCATGTTCCTTACAAAACTTCAAAACCTAAACGCCATCTTCCTTGGGTTAGTCCATCATCAAACGCATGATGAACAGAAGCAACAGGGCATTCAAGAAGGCCAGACGCACAGGTAAATCCCACCACTTGGACAATTACAAGACCCTTTGGAACAACACCTAGAAGCGACTACGCGCTGCGCACAGCAAATACCTAAACGAGGTAATGGGCGGTCTCGTCCCGGAAACTGACCAGGCCTCCGCGCAAGGATCTGTGAAATGAAATTAAAAAAAAAAAAAAAAAAGGATCTGTGAAATGGGCGTGGTAGTACCTAAAGCTTCTTCGGACCAACTCTATTGGCATCCCAACTTTGTTTTGGGACAACAGAGTCTGCAGCAGCGACGATGCAAAGGCGGAAGCTCTCGGGAATCACTATGAGAGTGTTTTCACTAAAGAAAGCCTCGAGGATATCCCAACTATGCCTGCCTTGCCCTTCAGAGACATGCCTGACATCTACTTCTCTCCAACTGGCATCTTGAAACAACTCGAAGCCATCAGGCTAGATAAAGGGTGTGGCCGGGACCAAATTCCAACCCTTATTCTCCGTGAGGCCGCAGGAGAACTTGCCCCTCTTTTCGCATCTCTCTTCCAGCAATGTTACGGCACTGGTACTTTTCCAACTGCGTGGAAAGATGCAAATATCTCCGCCATCTTCTAAAAAGGGACTCGGTCTGACCCCTCCAACTACCGGCCTGTCTTACTAACATCTCTTACATCTAAAGTGATGGAACATATTAAGGGAAGCCAAATGAGACGTCACCTCTCAGACCATTCTGTAATAAGCCCTCACCAGCACGGCTTCCTTCAGGCCTCTCATGTCGGACACAGCTAATTTCTGTCGTCCATGAGTGGGCCAGAACGTTGAATGCCCATGGCCAAGCTGATGTAATATTCTTAGACTTTTCTAAGGCGTTCGTCTCGGTTCCCCATGAACGGTTGCGGCGCAAGGCCCATCACTACGGCTTTCGCGGGAAACGCACATCTGGCTGCGCAGTTTTCTTGCAAATCGAAGACAGCGCGTAGTCGTAAAGGGATCATCGTCAAGCTGGTCACCAGTTCTATCTGGGGTCCCACAGCGCACTGTATTAGGTCTAACATTGTTTCTGCTATTCGTGAACAACGTACCAGATAGAGTGGCCTCGGGAATTTAAATGTTCGCTGACGATTGCGTCATTTTCGCAACATCAACTCTCCGCAAGACCATTTAGCGATACGGTCGGACCTTAACTCCCTAGATTGCCTGGGCTAATGACTGGGCAGATGTCTTTTTCTCCAACTAAATGTATGGCGATGTCTATTTCACTCAAGGAGTGTCCCTCTTATCACCAATACTTCATTTGTGGAGTCCCTCTTGAGGGTATCAAATATGGCGTCTATATATTGTGTTAGCTAAATTGGTCAAAGCAATGTGCAGAGGTGAAGAAGAAAGCAAGCAGGGTACTCGGAGTCCTTCAAAGAAATCTTTCTAGTTGTTCAAAGGCAGTGAACCAACGTGCATACCTCGCCCTGGTGAGGCCCACGCTTGAGTATGCCACCCTAGCGTGGTCGCCTCACACAAAAAAGGACATTAACAACATCGAGTCTGTTCAGCAGCATGCGGTCCGCTTTGTGTGAGGGGTCTATCGCCGCACGAAAACTGTAACTGAAATGCTCGAGTCTCTTCATTGGCCCCTGCTTCAAGATTGCCGAGAGGATAAGGAACTGGTAAAATTTTATTAAATCTAGAAGGGTATGGTCAACTGAATATACCCTTCCCTGAGGGCTGATCAAGAGACACACGAACACGCGGGGTCATAGACAGAGATATATGGGTTATGGTTATAGGTTATAGGATATGGGGGTTCAATAAACGCATATCAACACTCGTTTTTTTGTAAGAACTGCCCCAAAATGGAACGCTTTTCCGGCAGTTGCCGTCGAAGCTATCTCATTAGCAGCCTTCAAAAATGAAATAAACGCATGTAAATAAGATCGAAGCACCAGCCCCCCATTGCATGATTAGTGTAATGTACTACTAAGCAATTATCACAATTAACCCTTAAACGGTATAATATACTACTAGACATTGGTAAAGAGTTCTGCATATAACTGCATGAAAGCATATTTGACAATATCAAAACATCAAAGTGAGACATCAATACACTAGTAAAATAAAAAAAATGAATTTTATTTTAATTAAGTGGTAATACTTAATAAATAAAGTAATGAGTAAGGAGTAAGGCGTAATAGGATAAGTATAAGGACATACTAGATACTAGGATGAGTAAGGGCATACTACTACTAGGATGAACAAGGACCTGCTACCCTAGGATGGGTAAAGACGCGCTATGATGAGTAGGACAAATATATGGTCGTCGGAGGATGAGTAAGAACGTACTAGGGTACGTAACGACGTACTACTGTATTAATGGCTAATATAATACTATACGGTATGATTAACTAGACTTTTAAATTCTCATTCTTATTGAGTTGGGCTGATCAACTATTTAAGATTCTGTTAAATATTTAACGAACTTTTATAAATAAGTACTTTGTTTAATGTTATATGGATTGGTTGGCCATTTTCATAGGCCAGATCAGGTTTGTGTTGATTTTATTACTTCAGCAACATACAGTTTGATCAAAAATTGTAAGGTAGAAAAACAGAGATTCAAGAGAAAGACTGTGGGAGTCTGAAGTGCTTATAACCCTAGTTGTTTTATTGTCTCAAACTAGAGCACCTTTTTTTGAAAGTGTTTTTGATTACAGTCAACAGGGTTTGTATGTCACCTGGAGTAGGGCAAGTATATGGACGTAGGAGGAAGAGTAAAGAAGTAGTAGGATTCGTAACGACGTACTGTACTCTTAGGTGCCTAATAAACGAGGGAGCGCTTATTAATTTTACTTTTTTTCCGACTCCCTGGAGGTTATTAGGACCCCCGTTTATTATGTCTCAGTAATTATCTAAGCACTCTGTCACAAAAGTGTAAAAACAACAGAAATCTGTTGCGTTTATATGTCCTCGAAGCTTTCACTGGAAGCTGAAATTGCGTTTTTTATTGATGTATACAATGCCATGTCTTCATTTTAAAATCGAAAATTTTCAATGTGTAGTATGATTGCGAAACTGGAATGTTTTTCGTGTCATTTACAAATTGCACCTGACTAGCTTAGCTTAAGGCGGCTATTCCCAGTTTCATCAATTCTTTGTGCTCAACTTTGAAACGTTTGCCCCTTCTCTTCCTAGAATTTCCGACCCATCCGGCCCCATTTATTTTGATCCACCCCCTCCCCCCGTTTATCAAG
>JANCMA020062244.1:0-15865 GCA_024336925.2 Zoanthus solanderi | reverse complement strand
AGTTATTGTTGTTGTTTTAAGTCTTTATTTTAAAAAATTCTTTATGTAATTGTAAAACTAATATGTGCAAATAAAAATATACTACTACTTGGATGGACTGAATCATTAGACGACGTTGACAGCCCACCGGGACAATGACACAAGCCTCGTGACTTTATTGACTTAATTAAGATATTTATATTTTCTGATGGTTAGCATTTGACACATTTTAGCTCATGAGAATTTTCATTTTTTCATTCAGAACGTTTGAGTTTTGTAAATTCAGTGATCTACTTTTTCTTCTGATTAAAGCGAATCAGTTTGAAGGTGAATAAATAAATATTATAAAATCTCAGTATGTATGAAATAAAAAAAATACAGCATGGAAAGCACTTTGTACGTGAGTTTTCGCACTCGTTGGTTTTGTATCAGAAATCTCAATGATTCGCTGCGCTCACTCGTTCGATTTCAGATACATCACCAACTCGTGCGAAAACCAAGTACGTTCGCGCTTTCCATGAAGTAATCTCAAGACTTGAAATAGTCAAAATACTTTGCAGAATCAACTAATATCCTAAGTTCTTTCTCAAGTTAAGGAAAAAGAGCGAGGCTGGAGACTCCCGCAAAGTTTACATACAGCGTACACCATCATTGTACTCGTCGCACTAGACCAGCTGACCAAGAAAAAAAGAGATTTGGGTAAAATGTTTGCGCGGTATTGCAGCATACTATTGTTTAATCATGCAAATTAACTCTTACCCAGACCCTAACTTCTAAAGTAATACACCCGAGGAAACTGCAAGCATAATTAAGTACGCTCCAGTACTGAAATTATCCCGAGATTTGTGATACAGAATTATACAAACCTGATTATAAGGAAATATTTTAAAACTCTCACATCTCCAATCGTGAGGTGATTATCCCGATGTGGACCCAGTCTAAATCTTATACTGAAGCGCATCTGTGCTACTTTGAGAGCGCCCGATTTCCAAAAGAAAATTTGACAAAAAAAAGATAAAAAAAGTTACAAAGAAACAATTTATAACAGAAACGTATCTAAAACGTTTAAAAAATATTTTCTTTTTTAAACTACAAACAGTTATGTTTCGAATGTTAATAGTAGCTCCATTGACACGCGCTGCCCTTAGCGAGTGTCAATGTTCGGAACAAAGGAGAAATGAAGTTTTATTGACTTTCGCTCGTCAAGATAAAGTACTCTAGCTTCTTTTGACGAGAAACGTATTTGTATCGCCATGCAACGCTAAGCTAACTCGACTTCCACCCTTCCGTGGTCGCTATTGAATCGGAGTGCCAGCATCTGCTGGGAGCTCACTTGCGTTGGTAGGTAGTGAAGTGGCCCGTCCAGGTGGAATCAAAGACTCATTTGCTTAGCACTACAGAAACTGAGGATAAAGGCCGGCTCTGTGGGCCATTATACACTCGTAATGTATATACTGTTATAAAATACTTCGTCGAGAGGAATAACAGCCATTCCTGCGTCATATTTCTGAGAAGGATGGGGTTTCAGCCTCGATATGCTGATGAAGCTGCTTTCAACACATACGTCGTTACTGTAAACGTAAGCAAGGTGTGTGAAGCCCCCGGGGGTCCGGGTATTGTCATATTCATTGCTATATACGTACGCGCCGCTGTGAAGGCCATGATTTTCAAGAAATTTAAAGGAGTTCTAACTGAACACTAAAACTAATTTATTGTTGATTAAATCTGTTGGTATAATAGATAAATTATGTGAAGTTTTTTTAAATTTAAGTCGACTTACATTAAGAAATAAAATGTAGAAACGCAGAAAAGTCTTTACAAGAGGTTCACGGAGTTGGTGTACATGAGGATGAATAAAGGAAAGTTAAGCTGAGCTACCTTTGGTATAGGGTACGGGTTGCAGGGTCCCAGCGGTATATCCCCATCTAGAAATCCTTAATTTCTTCCTTCCCCCCGTCCCATCCCCATTTCGCTTCCCCGGGGTGAAGTCACATAAATCCCCTGGTAGAACTCTGAACTGGTTTAACCTAGTTTGCAGGTCCTCTCCCTCGGCTCTTGGGCAGGAGCCAAAAGGGAGGTCTTGGGAACGAGACTGTGGACACTGCTAAGATTGGTACATCTTTCTCGTAATAGCAAATGACGTTCCAGCGCCAGAGTCAAGATCTATAAATTAAGTCTTTGTAACCGACATAGACCATGCTTTACAAAGTAATTAAAGCTAGTCATTACCCCAGGTAAAAAGAATGCTGTAGAGCTGTAAAATTGTAACTGAATATCCATAACTTTATGAGCGAGCACTCAGTTAAAATTGAAAGTTTCAAAAAAAAAAAAAAAAAAGCTTGTGGCACTAATAATATGATGTGGGGGGCCCAGGGACAGAGAGGCTATAGAAGACAGAGGGAATCGTCCACACCAAAATCCTGTCGGCAAGAATATATGTTGTGTCGCTTCGCTTGACTGCACTGATTATGCAGCAATGATTAAACACAGAAATAATTTGTAACAATGCAAAGTAAACCGACTCAATAGTAGCTGTAATTAAGATATAAACCATGTTCTCCGTGTCTTCATAGTCTGGTGAAAACCGAGGCGAACGTTTGGGAGAATCCGAGAGCCGATCAATGAAAACCCGAGACCTACTCGATAATTCTCCCAAACGTTGCCAAGGTTTTCACCAGACTATGAATGCACATAGAACATATTTTAAGGTGAATGTGCGAGGAGAACTAACACGTGATTGAATCAACTCACTGACATAGTTGCTCTGATGAAGGGCTAACAATCAAAACGTTAGCTACTCCACTTACGGCAATGATCAAACGTTTCAACTTAGATTTTATTAAATCTCGTATTAGTTGTTGAGCCTGTACTCCTGATAGCGATAGACTAACACCTCATTGAACTCTGGTAGCAGGTGATTAAGAAACGAAAAATCAACTGCCAGTTTCCAGGTATCAAAAGCTCCAATCCCGGGTGGGAATTGACTCCAAATTTTTTGAGGTGGGGTTGCTGGTCAAAACTCTTAGGAGTAGAAATTCAGTGATCTGGTACGGCTTAGAAATTTTGACATTTGCATACAATGCGGTACCTTTTAGAGCTTCCTCAGTTTCATACAAAAGTATTTGATGCTGTCATCTTTAGCTTTATTAAACTGATTGAAATGTTGTTTGCATGTACACTTTTGGATGGTACCTAGTTTTTCGACGAGAAGTTCCGCCCCAAAAAGTTGTGAGTCTTTCCCCCCGAGGCTAAAATGACCATTGCCTTTTACATAAGATCGTTCCAGACTTGATCTCCACTTCTCTTTTTGAAGGACTGAGAAACACACTTGTGCCTTCCTCGATGGCTAGCCGACTAGTCACTAGGTCTAGGGCCCGAACTACAGAAAGAAGCCATATATAATAAGATGTCCCAAACACTTGAAGGATGGAATCATGCTGCCACAGAACCCGAGTCAGCATCGTTACTGCTAAAAACGATCTTGGACGTTTTTTAAAATGCATACTATGACGCGAGATAAATCCTTTGAATTGGTAGAAACAAACTCAGATGTAATTCCCGAGATAGAAATTTTTATCTCTTCGGAAAAAGAAAAAATTTGAAAGTTGTAATAAAATTAATCTTGAATAATAAAAAAAAAACTAGAACCACGTGATTTCACTTGAGATAAAATTCAGGTAAATGATCTAATCCACGGATAAGATGGCTCAAAGCAGTCCTTTGATTTTATATACGGGTTAATTAATTTGAGAAACAAATCTCAAATCTTCGATCTTCGATTTAGCGACTCGACTCATTTGCTCATTGTTATCTTCATGTATCAAGAGGTGACGTTGAAGTAAGAAAGTGAATAGGTCTTATTCCAGGGTAATCTCTCTTCATTAATTTTTAGACGCGCTACCCAGCTCTTCCACGGATGTTACAGTGAAACCTCGTTTTAACGAACCTCCAATTAACGAAATCCTCGATATAACGAAGCGAATTTCTCAGCCCCGCTAAAGTTATAGCAAGGGAAAGAACCTCGATTTAACGAACCCTCGATATAACGAACGTATTTTCTCGGTCCCTTAACAGTTCGTTAAATCGAGGTTCTTCTGTACTCGCTTGTTGAGTGGATGTTTTCGTGGAATGGACGTGAAGGAATAGTCGAGTTCGTTGAAAAAACTTATAAAAGGACTTTGCTCTACATTTCCTGCTATTTCATCTCAGGCCATTTTGTGAGAAGTCCGCGGAACGCACGGTAAAAACCGCGGAAAAGCTGGGTACCATGTATATAGAAATAAGACCTATAAGGATATATAGGGGATTCGATCTCTTAGCCTTAATCCTCTCTTTTCTTCCTGGTGTGTGTAATGGATCTTTTTTCAAAAAAGTAGCTAGAATTCATAATTATAGGAAATAAAAAAAAGAGACAACAAAACAGTTATACTATCAACCCAAAGCACGAACAAATTATGACAAAATTAACCAGTATTCGTGGTCTGGAATGCAATTGATGGCTGAGAAAATTAGAAACACGTCTATATTGTTGTTTAGGAAAAACTACATGCGATTCCTTACGCAATTTAGGAAGATCCTTCATATATGGTACATTATGGTGGCGCATACTATAAAATAAACCCTAACCGTATAATAAACCAATAATATACCATATATGAAGGACATACGGCAATTTAAGCAATTGGGGCTTTGGCTTTATAACTCAGAGGGATAACAGAGCGCTGTGCATACCAGTGTCGCAGATCTAGAGGTCGCGGGTTCGAATCCCGTTGAAGTTTTAATAGCGAAAAGAGCCGGGACAATCGTACAAAACGTTATTGTTTACACCGCGGTACAAAACTCGGTCTCCACAATTGTTCTACAGAGTGGCAACTAAAAAGCAGTTTGATCTGCCAGGTATAACTTGATAGCTCAGTTGATTTGAGCGCTGCGCAAGTGTCGCAGATCTAGAGCTCACGAGCTCTATAAATTCCGTTGAAGCCTAAAAATAACCGCAATCATTGTACTCGTCAATTAATTTATCATCGCTTTAAATTTTCCTCGAGAGGTTAAGTGAGAAAATGGATTAAGACAGTCGGGGTTCCCATAAAAAATTTGCAAAAATAACCTAGGAAATTTGATGCTATTGTGACGGCTATTGATGAACTTCAAAAACTCCTTAGCAGTGCCTTTGCTGTAAAACATGGTGAAAGTGTCATCAACATATCTATACCAAATTTTCAGGTGAGATTTGGAACTGTTAATTAACCATTTTTCCTCAAAATCACACATGAAAATGTTGGCCGAAACGGGACCTAAAGGCGAGCCGGCCCATGACAACGCCATCAATCTGGTCGTAATACTGACTATCAAAAATAAAGTGGCTTTTCTTAGGGACGGGAGTACAGCTTATCTAGATAAATTTTTATAGTTTCATCAAGTGGTGCACGTTTACAGTTTACTTTTACTTTTACAATTTTAATCCGCAAAGTTGGTAGCCATTACGCAGGTAGTGCAAATAAAGTTATAAAATGTGTAGTGCAAAACTATTTAGAACAGCATGTAACAGATTAAAACAACAATGTCACTACTAAAAATTACTAAGGGAAAGTTAAATTGGATAAAGTTGCCTGGTCTAGGATTTCTGGAGTGAGGCTGTCCACATTTGAACAGTACTTGGAAAAAACTTTCCTTTATGACTGTTCGTATTTGCGTCCAGTGTATAATATCTCTTCGGGTAATATTGTTGTGTGGTTTTTGCTGGTAATAGAATAAGGTGATTTGGCAATGGCAGTGTAATTTTTGATATCTAGAACAAAATATTTATCGTATTAAAAGTCTTCGTTGTTCCAGGTACGTGTTGTTTTTACGAACTAAGGGTCAACGCTTAAAACATCAGCTCCTTCATATAGTCTTTCAGAAAGAATCACAAAATTCTAACCTTAAATGTCTAAATTACGAACTTTTCCTGTCGGTATACGAGGGGCCATTTTGAACAGTGTTTTGCGGGTTTACTGCGACAGCACATAAAAGATTAATGTAGAACCATAAAACGTGATGGAATGGCGAATTTCCGATTAGTGGGCGCGCGGAGATACGAATTCGATCTTTGGGTGATGATAGATTTTCACGTATTAGCGCAACTAACAAGTGAGAGATTTTCAACGCGAGAAAAAAAAGTGGACATCACTAACATATATTTTAAAATTTCGTATATAAGCCCTTGGCCGGGCTAATACAGTTTGTAAGTGGTTTTGCCTTTTTGTATGTGGGCTTCTAAACGGAGGGGCTTATATTTATACCCGAAGGGGACTTATAAGTGGTATAAAAAAACGCTTCGAAATGAACCACAGTTATGTTGTTGGAAATCCGTTTTTAGTTCACTAATTTCTAATTTAACTTTCAAACCTCATCATAAATCGAATCTACGCGCTTTAATTTTGCGAACAAAATTTAATAATGTGGACGTAACCGGAACAAAACAAACCGGAAGCTCAGAGGTCATCCCTTATCTTAGGCAAGTTTCCTTTTAAAATGTAAAATTAAACAATACTGTAATAATGTTTAAACATTTATCAGAAAAGTTGGTATATATGCCCCGAGCGGGAATAACACCCACGCTTCCCTGTCTTCCAGACAGGAGTGCCAACCACTACACCATCAGGCACCACCACGCTGGAAACGTAGCAGTTTCATGATTAGTTAAGTTGATTTACTCGTGAAGATTCCTGGGCCTAATTTTTCAATTTTTCTGAAATGCAAATGTGGCCTCATACTACTGGAATGTGTTTCTACTTCGACGTAAGGCTCAGATCCACTGAATAATAGTAAATTAATGCATGTGAAGCATTTGTGAAACAACAAGCAGCTCGGCTCAAGCCTATATTCAAACATATATCAATGTATGTTGTTCAGTAGTATTAAAGAAAGAATTAACATTATTAGTAAAATTGGTTATTGTTGTTGTTGTGTAAGTTATAAAACGCAATCTTCCAAATTTTGTGTACAGGGATTGGGTTCTAGAGGCGGGTTGAGGGCTAATATCTGAGAGGGCTTATAATTGTAATCGGATCACTTTTTTTTGTTTCCAAGTAGATGGGCCTATAACCAGGAGCAGCTTAACAACCGGAATTTGTTTTTAAAATACTTGATTGTTAATAAGAAAATTTAATGAAAAAACATACAATCAAAGTGAAAATTGCTGCGAAGTTGTTAACTGACGAGCAGGATGAAGTTCATCATTTTCAATGTGAAAAAAACTAGTTTTCAAAGAGGCGATATATTGGTATTTTGTCCATATATTCAAACATTTTTTAATCTAACGGTGATCTCTCTTTTTCCGTTTTGAATGCAGCCAAGAATACATGCATTCATACAAATCGATCATTTTGAATTTCTCACAACAGGGCCATCTGTTGACAGGTTTATATTTAAAACTAGCAAAAATAAATTCTTTGTTAGCTGTACTTTTCAACAAACCTCACAAGCCTCGTTTCAGGGTTAAAACCGTTATATACCCGTAGTTAGCTGCATACGAAACGCCAAGATTTTCTTTAAAAAATATGTTTGTTTTTACAGCATACGTTTTGTTGTGTTCATAACCGCAGCTAGTGTTTTACTTCTTTCAGAATGATAGTTCCTTTGAGAAAATACAGATTTTAGGAGAGAAATTTACTTTCGCTGGACATTTTTTAAAGTTTACAGCCCCGGTGCCCTCAAACTGAGTAGTGTCAACTAATATCTGAATATATTGAAAAAAGAAATATTGAAATATTGCATTTTGAGTAATCGATTTGTTTCACAAAGACATGACAATCTCTTTTTTGTTCCATAATTATCATTTTAATGTTTCCTACCGCGATGTTACCAGTGAAAAAGTCAAACTCCACTGATTATGCTGTTTTACGGTCAGTGACGTGACGTCATTTTTTGTTCACTTCTCGTCAGTTTTAACGACAATCGCACTTTGCAATGCATTTAAGACCACAAAACCTGATAGTTTTTTAATTGACGAAGAAACTTAACCGCCAGCAAACACGCAGTGATGAAGCAATTTCTAAGCAACGAATAAAAACAGTTGCCTGTTGAACAAAATTTTACGAAAGGATTTGAAGACACTTCAAAATTGAAGAATGTTTGAGTTGAAATCGGCAAAACCTTTGAACAAACAAAAATAGAGTTTGCGAATTCGAAAGAGTTAAAACAAGAACTAAATATCATTTAGTCTTTTTAGAGATGAATTTGTTTAAGTGTTTTTGAACTAACATCTGTAAGTTAACCAGAAGTTACGTAACCAGACATACAACAAAAAAATGCTTTGCGTGCCTAGCTCCTTAGTCTAACATTTTTTTACATTAAGCTTTGTTAAAAGATTGTTTACTAAAATTCCATGAAATTTGTCACAGACCGGCAGTCCAGTATTTTATTATTTCATACAATTCTTCAAGACAAAACTAACAAAATATTTTAACCACCACAACACTATCTGAAATATCTTTCTAAAATTTGATAGCATCTGCAAACAAGGTTATAAATACTGCCATAACTACTTTTTCTACGTCATTTGATAAAAGTTTTTAAAAGGAACACTTGATATATCTTTTAAAAATTCTACAACAAATTGCAAGGTTACAGGTTTTGGCACAAAAAAATTTGAACGAACATTTTTGGCCGAAAATTGAATAGCCATATGTTACCCATTTTCTGCCAATTACCGAATTCATTTGATCGAAATAAATCTAGCAACGTTAATATAATCAGAAACAACAAATTTCGACATTCGAGGAGCAACGAAACTTTAATTCATTGGCTTTTGTGTCTTACAGCGTTTTTATTTGGTTTGAATGTTAGTATTTTTCAACATTTAATCTACTTTGTTTTAAAAACATCAAGCGTTGTGGCTATACCCTATAAATGACCTGTCTTTAGAAACACTGCAAGAAGACAATATTTTGTTTAAGCAAGGCAAAACAATAGATTCTCAACCAATCCCACAGCACATGCGATGCAAACTTGTCGATGTTCATTAGCTATGCAAAAACAACAAATATGAACGAACATGTTAATCACTTTTAAACTACTGAATATGGACAGATTTTCACCAATATGAGACGACAACATAAAATGGTGTACTAAATATGCACAAATAAACTTTCAAAGCTATCAAAAATGCCCATGTTGAACTGTTTTGTATACATAACTTCCTGTCTTTTTCATATAAACTTCCTAAATTGTTTAGACGTTGGCTTATCATATTTATAAGCTCGGACTTACTGTGCACGACAACTTTTCATGAGAAATTAGAAACATCTCCAATTATCAGGGGACAAAATCACATAATGAACCAAGTTATTTTAAAGTTCGTTCAAATGATAGTTTTCTTTCCCAAATAATATGCCATTTTGATAATACACCTTTGCAAATTATTTTGGCTTTTTATAAATTTCAAGTGTATTTTAATGTAATCATAAAATATATTTTAATAACTAATTCAAGTTTGAAATTACAGAAAAAATAAAAAAAATATATAACTATATAACAAAAATAAAACAGAAAATTGTTACATTAAAAAAAGACAAAATAAAAACTAATGCCAAAGCAATGAAACAAACCAAGCAGATAAATAAGGTATACTGAGAAAAATGTCTCATTTTACATTTATTTTATTGAAACTTTTCATGCACAATGATTTTGCACTACTGACTGGTCCATCTGTGAATGCGGCATTGAAACGACACTAGCTTACATAGTAAGCATGATATATATATATATTTATATATACATATACAGTACATAAATTAGATCTTAATTCTTGTATCATTTTATTCAGTAAAAGCTGATACTTCCTCTTTGCTCACCAATGTGGAGTGTGGTTTTCGTTTACACACTTTTTACAAGCAGTAATTATTGGAAAGGCTCTATGTTTTTAGTTTTTTGAAAACTTCAGCCTGATACATTTTCTGATTTTTTTCTTATTTATGGGGGGCGTTTTGATAAACCAAATCAAACCACAGAGCTGTTTATTGAAACAACCTGCATCATAAATTAACATTTGAATAAAGATTTTTATGAGAAGCATTATGAATCTTTATGAAGTCTGTAATACTAATTAAACCAAAAGTTTCATTTCAGTTTCAACACACAATTATTGAGTTGTAAATTGTAAGATGCTCAAGCTTGTTAAAAACCTAAAAGTTTGACCAATTCAAAGCATCCATGTTTTTGTAAAAATAATGTGTGCACATTAAGCTAACAAATCCTTTATAATTAGCACGACTGGTATTTAAAAATATCTTCAGACTGGCTATCCAAAAAATGTGCTTTGCACATTGATCTATACCTAGTACCTTCTATCTCTCTAAATTTTGAAGCATCCAGGTTTTTCATAATACAGTTAAATAAAAACTTTGTTTCAAACTTTATAAAAGACTCTTTTAATATGTGTTAGGATTATGAGATCTCATTAACAATTTGATTTCTTAATACTATTTGCTGACAAAGTAAAGAATATAGATGTAATTATATAAAATTTATAATATATATGCAAATATAATATTTTTGAAAATGCTAGATAGTTTTTTTTAAATTTCCAAAACTATGTTTGGCCTAATATTCCATCAAGCAGATCAAGGTTAGGAATTGATCCACTAAAAGTTGTCTCTAAGTTACTAGAGTTATTTGATGCTTGATCAAAGAGTGGTCCTAACTCACCTACACTAGCTTGCGAAAGTAAAGATGTGAAGGAAGGTGCTTTCTCTAAAGTGGGAGTTGAAGAAAACGGGGCAAATTGAGAACTGGAACTTGTAACAGGAGCTTCCGATGTCTGGTAACTACTAAAACTATTGTCTCTTTGAATCCTGTTGAAGTCATTGCTATTGTTGATGGGAAAGTTGTGATTGACTTGTGAAGATGACATCTGCGATAGTTTACAATGATTTTTAGAGGCAGTTTGATTAGGAGTAGATTGCAACAGACTTCGTCCAGCAATATTTGTGCTATATGAAACTGGAGAATGTACTTGTCTTGATCCAAGTTTGTTTTGTGTACCAACTGAAGACTGCGGTACATTATGTCTAATATCTAAAACATTCTGTTGTACAAATGCTGCCCCTCTTGACTGCGGGTTTATATGATTAACCATAGAGTAAGCATCCTGCATATTTGGCAAAAAGTTGTCAGTAGGTTGGTTAAGGCTTCGATTAAAAGGAAAAGAATGTCGGCGCTGTTGATGACTATTATATGTTGGTACTTGTTGATCAGATTGTTGAATTGCAGGAGCAGTTTGTTCTTTGGTCTTAAAAGTGCTAGACTGCGAATTATAAAAACTTTGCTGTTGATATGTGTTTGAAGCCATATGAGGCATAGAATGTTGCCTTTGGTACACAGGCGATGACTGATTTGCAAGTTGCATGCCAACAGAGTATGGCATAGATGGTAATTCTTGCAATGGCAATTGCCTGGCTTGCGGTACAGCCTCAAAACCTGCCAACTGCCCCTGTTGCTGTTGCAACATTAACTGCCTGTTATTATGCTGCTGTGCATACATTTGTGATTTTTCTTGCATCGTATGTGTTAATTTTTGCATTGCCTGCTGCCCTGAAAAACCATACATTCCTTGCTGTCCATTTTGCATTGCTTGCAAAGTTCTCTGGTAGTGTACAGCAGAATAACCTGTTGAAACCCTTGTAACATCAGCATTTTGGCTTTGATCTTCAAATCCTGGACGATATTGATTCTGTGAAAACGGAGAGTGAAAATACGATGATACATTGCCTGCAGTTTGTTGTGTTTGACTGACAGAGTTTTGTTGTTGCTGTACAGACTGACTTGCTTGTTTTATCCGCTCTAACTGTAGCTGTTGCTGTATATTATGGTTAAATCCCAAGCGTTGTTGTTGTGATTCGGTTATTCTCTGTTGAGTACGAACTTGATTAGCTTGAGCTAAATGGGCCGATTGTCTTGCCATCTCTTGCAGATGGAGAGATCCCGACTGACGATACGGTACGTTTTGTAAAGAACTATTAACCGAAACATGAGCATTACGATCGTTAACTTGCTCTTGAGTCGATGAACGAGACATAGGGTCGCTTTGTTTTAGCTGTGTAGTCTGGAGTTGTTTTTGTTGTTGCTGTTGTGACTCTAAACCGCTTGATTGTCCGTTATTTGTTCTTTTTGTCCCTTCTGAATTCTGATAATTTTTCAGAATACGTTCAAAATCATCTAATTGTTCTTTCAGATGTTGAGAACCGTTCTTACCCTTCGCAAAATTTAGAGATTTCGTAGCTCGTAGCTCAACCGAGCTATGCGCCAGAGGCTGTGAAGCCGACATTGTTTCATGCAAATTCTTAGAATTAGAAGCGTCGCATGAGACAGTAACTTGGTTTTCTTGCTTGAATTCGGCACCCTGATACGAATTCGCGGAAGGAGAAGCGATGCGGTTGCTCTGAAACGCATCAACACGGTTGTGTTCCGTAGAGTTTGATAACAATGACGACTGGCAAGAGTTTGAAACATTGTCGGGAGCGAGCTGATGGCTGCGAAGTTCGGCATGTTGGTCATGCGGGGCGAATCTCTCTGCTTGCTGAGCTGATTGCGCATTGATTTGTCGCTCGCTGACCAGCGAATGGATGTCGTCTTGAATCAATCCGCGTTGATACTTGCTCAAACAATCCCCTTGCTCGCTCACCTCAAGGGAATGACCCGTTGTTTGGTTGCTGCTGCTCAAACTTTGATCAAGTTTCCGTTTAAGGATTTGCTGCTGGGTGAAGCAAAGTAAATAAACTTCGAGTTAGTTCAAAATATAAAGAGCATGTGCTTCAAAGTACACATAATCAAATACAAACAGTGACCCGCTAGTTAACAGCTTCTGCCATTCTCAGAGCTCTAATACATGCATAATGCAATTCTTGCACCTCTATATCATGAACGCGTGTAAATTTACCTGTAAGATTGCCGAAGCGCTGCTCGCAGATTTCTCAAGGCCATTCGGAGGTTGGTCTTGTCTGGAAGCCTTCGATCCAGTCTCTTGCTGTTTGGCTTTCAAATTGTTTATTCTATTAGTCCTTCCAGATTCAATAGCTCGTTGATGAAGAAGAAAAGAATCCTGTCGATCTTGTTTTTGGCGTAAAGGCAGCGAGCGTTCATATTTATCTAGACAAGTTTGGTGATGTCTGCGATACTGTCCTATACGCTCTCGTAAACGATTTACAACCGCTTGATGCGGCGGAGTTACACTTGCGCTCGAATCGCCCATCAAGCATAGATTTTAGCCATCAACAGGCAAAATTTGTGTCAGTTCTTCTCTCCTTTGTGAGTTCTATCGCTCCTTATGTTACTTGCAAGAATGTTTAGGTTTCTCGAAATTTTAATCAAGTTCTAGCTCCACGAGCAAAATACAACGACCAGCCATATCTTTTTCCATGCACCAATAATTTTAGCGCAGAGCTCTCAATTAGACGTACTGACGTCACTATAGCAGCGTCAATTGCCCCCAGTGAAGAAGTTCGTTTCTAATCAGTATAAGATACTAACTTGCTTGAATATGAATCGCTTAATTATACGTGAATTTAGCCTTTGCAAAGAATGACGCAAGAGCTACCGAACAACCAACAAAGCAGAATGCTAATGTGTTTCTCAGCGACTGACAAAATGCTTTATTGGAGGTTAAAAATCCTACGAGTTTGAGGTTATATTCCAAAGTGAGTGTAAAATGGATTTTTAAAAGAGAATCCAAAAAAACAACATCTGAACGAGTGTTTGTCTTTACTGTTAAGTCTTAAGGGCAGGGGGATGTTATGGAGACAGAAATTAACTTCGCTGACGGCAGAATAAAGACCTTCCAATGAAGATAACTTTTTCGTCAACAACTGAGCTTGTCTTATCAAAATTTAATTTCTCTCAAGGTGACATGTTGTCTCATATACAAAATCCAACACCTGTGATTGGTACTAAAACAATAGCATAGCAGCTTTTGTCCCGCACCGGAGCGTTGATTGAACACTAGCCAAAGGGCTTCTCTCATATCGTGCCAATTATTTCCGCTTGCAGTATTTTTCACACGGTCACGCTTCGGTTACCGTTTAGCAAACATCGCCAACGCAGTACAACAATTTAACTTATATGTACATGTAGAACCAACATGGACCGTGAGAAAGTAGTCCCCAAAGTAAAAGTAGATCCATAGTTCTATCTCTCCTTAGCAGTTTGAACAAAATTTTTAAGTGTTTGAAAAAAATGCTTTTAAAAATTGTATTCGACAGGTTTTTTTATCACAAATTAGTTTAATTTTTACTCGTAAAGAGAGTAAATGATACCTAACAGAGCATGCAACTTTTCACGAAAAGTTTAGCTTTTGCTTTGTTCCTATACAATAGAGTCAATAATGACTTGGAATCTTAATGACTTAATTTGAAATGAACTTTCTTTAATGAGGTTTTCAGTTTTACGACTCAGTTTTTAACGTGCTGCTTCAAAGAAATGATTTATACACGCACTTTAGTTTTCCATTATTTAGTCTTTCAATCATTAAATTGTCTTTTAACTTTACTGACCCCTTGACTTTTGTTTCAAAGTTATAACTTTTTTTTCTCGAAAGTTCAGATATAAATATTTTACTGACATGTGTCTGAAACTAAATGTTTTTTACAATTTATTTTTACTTAATTTTCTCACATTAAGAATTAAATTAAATAGACTGGACGGTAAAACCGTCTGTGAAGTCGATTAGAATTAACTTTCAAATTAAAATTTGTTTCGGAAAATGATCCATGCGAAAATGTGAAGATTTCCTCCTTTTTATGCGAACTTGGTAAAGATTAGATATGGTCAGCAGTGGATCTGGTAAATTTGTGCTGGCGGTTTATTCACTGCTAATTACACCGAACTGACGAGTTCAGCAAGGACGAAGCAGCTGCCTGCGGTTGGAGTTTCTGGCTTGATCCGGACTCCCCTTCATATTGGTTCACTGACAAGTTGATTTTTACCTTGTACATCAGCCATTCATTTATTTTTCCAGTTTTACCCCACCTTTGTGAAAACTACTCAATGATTCACAGCAAATTGCCCCCAGGGGCAGACCCACTGAAAATCTGACCGTGGCTCCTCTTTTTCCCAACCAAAACCTAGGGTGGTCAGGGGGGGTATGCCCCTCCGGAAAATGTTTGAAAACCAATGTTCCTCAAAACGCCATTTCCAGCGGATAGATACTATACGGTAATTTTGAATACAGGGGTAAACTTTTATTTTTTGTACGCTGTAAAATGATTCATCTAATATCCCAGAAAAAGGTTAATTCAGATTTTTTAAAGTGAGAAAATCTGACCGTTGCTCGAGCCTCGTTTGCCACGGTCTGGATTCGCCTCTGGCCTAAGGTTAAATATGAGAAAAACGGAAATTTAGACGCTCTGATTATATTTTAAAAGGCGCTTAAAACCCATGAAATACGGTTTCAGACAAACTAGTTCTTAAAATTTCCCGGTTCCTTGCCTCCGGATTCCCTAGAAAACTCGCGCCAGCGTTTGGTTGTACCCCAACAATTTTCCACGGCTTCCTGAGGCTCTGTATTACTCTTATTTTTGAACTTCCAGCATCTCTTGCTCCTATTCTTGGTCTCTCTGCTCTTGCTCGTGTTTTCAATTGCTCTTGCTCGTGTTTTCAATTGCTCTTGCTCGTGTTTTCAATTGCTCTTGCTCGTGTTCTTTCTGTAATTGTGTTATAGACCGTGCTTGTGCTTCTGTTCCTTGCCTTCCTGTTGTTTTTCTTGATCCTGTTCTTGGTCTTCCTGCTTTTTTCTTGCTTCTGAATATTTTTATTTTCTGCATTTAAATAATTCTTTTTTTTTCATTTTGATTAATCCTGACCCAGCTATTTATTCTAACAAACTAACCTAAGGGAGGGAGGAACCATTTAG
>JANCMA020062146.1:0-15865 GCA_024336925.2 Zoanthus solanderi | reverse complement strand
ATTGAAAGTTGTTTGAATTTTGATGGGAGATCTTGCCAAAGAATTGTTGCTGTTGCTGGTAATGTCTGTCGACCAATATTAGTGCGAAATCGGGTCTTATAGAAATTGTCTTTTGCAGCATATCGAGTATTGTACGAGTGGACATTTTTCGCGTATTTAAATGAATCATTAAAAATTTCTGGAAGTTCGTTTTTGTGCCAATAAAGAGTAGATTTGAGAACTTGTAGTTTGTGAATATTTTCGATTGTCAAGATATCAAGAAGATTGAGATATGGAAGGGCGCTGTCTGTGTTTTTACCGTACAAGGAAGCAAAGAAGATGACCCTAACTACATGGTTTTGCTTGGTTTGTAGAGTTTTAATGTTAGTTTTTGTTGAGGTGCCCCAGGCAGTGATGGCGTAAGAGAGGTAAGGATATATAAGAGTGTAGTAGAGTTGACGAAGTTGTGTCGGGGAGAGATAATGACGTAGTTTGAAAAAAACACCAGTATTTCGTGAGATTTTTGAAGAAATAAAAGAGATGTGTTTTTTCCAGTTGAGTTTATCATCAATCAGTACACCCAAATATTTGATTGAGTCTTTCTGTTCTAAGAAGAAGTCAGTATCACTGCATGGTAATTTTATGTGAAATTGAGTTGTTAGTTTTTTACGAGTAGATTTGATAATCAGGAAATTGGTTTTTTTAAGGTTTATTGAGAGTTTATTGGTGTCACACCAATAAACTCTCAATAAAGCCAGCCTTCAGTGCCTTTAAACCAGCCAGCCTTCAGTGCCTTTAAACATATCTTGTTACATATCTTGTTCGCCTTCTCGGCACCTTTCATCATACGAGTGTTTTGCCTTGACCATGATGAGTTTTCAGGATACTCATAGCCCGTTAGCTCTTCTTCCATAAATCCATTCAAGGATTATGTCGTCAAGATTACTATCCACAGCTCTTCGCCCCCCTCCATCTAGCTTTTTTCTTCCCTGGCCTTTGCGCTTTTCTTTCAGTTCTGCGATCGACTGTTTATTCTTACTCCATTCGCGGATGCGCTTCATTTCCACCTTGGATTTCTTGGCTGCTGCGTTGTTAGATATCCTTTCTGCATATTCTATTGTCTCGAGTTTGAAGGACATGTCGTAGTTTCGCCTTTTCTCACCTTTGTGCGATATAGCTTCATCGAGCGAACTGGACATTGCAACCAAAGATACCATACGTACTGAAGCTCTAGGAACTTCTAAGTGCTTTACTTGTATTACATAATAACCAAGACCTGTCAAAGATCAGACGTATCAGATTTCATGTTTGGTGGCCTGACATCACGTATACTCAGTACATTCGTAATAGACTCTCCATTCTACATCATACTTTTGCGCTGGGATACCACAGGTTATTATGATATTATGGCCAGAACAGATTGCAATTTCAGTTTTTCTATGTCATATGAAATGAAATTCAAGGCTGCAATACATGGACATCATCTTTAGAAGGCAACCTGGTCCCCAGTGATGAACGAAGTGCTAATTTGCAAGAAAGACAACTGTGAGGAAGCTCAAGAATATGACTCAGATGCAGTTGGGGTTTACAAGGATATAGCCGAGCGGGACGATTTGGAGTTAACAGGGTCATGTCCCCGTTGAACTTTCAAGAGTGCTGGCTGGTTTTTTTAGCCTTAAACGAGTCGAACTCTCTCACTGTAAAAGTATGCGGAAAACGAAAACGTGAAGTAGGCCTTGTAATTCCGGGATGCTACAATGCTAGGACAAGCCGAAAGAAAATTGCTGATATCCTAATCACAGAGATCATGAACATTAAAGAACGCTATCCTCACTTTGAACTGGAAATTGAGCAAGACGCAACTCGCACACCGATGTTAATTAAGCAATAACGCAAATAAATTGATTGATTGTATTGTACATCTGTTTCCAGTCTATGTGTGGTTTTCAGGGAAGGGGGCCGTTTATTAGACAGGAGGCATTTGTTAGAGAGGGGCGTTTAACACAAACTTGTCAACTTATGGAGGCGTTAATAGGATAGGAGGCGTTCTTTAGAGAGAGGGCATTTATTAGATCATTTACGGTAAAAATGTAGATACCAAATCTCCTGGAGAATTGTATTATTCTGATAAAACAAATGGGGATGAAAAGAACGTTCCAATTATAAATTAATTTGGATAGTATGTGACTTTTGATTGGGCTACAAGCGTGTTTTCATAGCGCTATGAAGCACGAAAATGACGTGAACATGATTGACTGTCTCCAAGTTTTAAGAATTTACAGTTTTATGAAAAAAATTAAAATATACCTACGCGCTTCATATATCGTCTTTCTCTTTATTACGACGAAAATAATAATTTTATACAAAAATAAAACATGTTTTCTGTGCCTTCATAGCCTGAAAACATGTCTTATTTCTTAAAATTTTAAATGATGACCATGGAGTTTATGATGATGCATGGTGGTGATGATGATTGTTATGACGATTTGGTGACAATTGTGATGATGATGATGATGGTAACAATTATGATGAAAATGGTGGTGACAATAATGGTGATGGTAATGAATGTGACAATTAAGATGATGATGATGATGATGGTGATGATGATAATGATAACGATGATTCTAATATAGCATTTGGTAACTTCTCTTAGTTTTAAAGTTAAAAATTGTAAACTTTTTCATTTAATTTTAGGTAACGTAAAACTATCATCAATTTAAGATATTTTCCCTTAGTTATTATTTTAAACTTTTAGTAAAGCGCAATGAGAAATTCTTTCTAAAATTTGCCCTACAGAATATAATTTCTTTTAAATTATTTTAAAATTCCTCTATTATCTAGCTCCACTTTCCAGTCTATACCAATAATATACTTGTTTGGAACGGAACCAGCTATATGTGTTATCAAAACACAAATAATACATCCCCTTCTCCAACACAACCTGCGATAAAATTTAAAGAATAAGAAACAAAGGTTGGTGACAAAATATTTTAGACTACTTCTAGTTAAATACCAATTACTGTCATACAATGACTTAAAGTGGATTATGAGACAAAAAAAAGGTTTTTCACAGCCCTAAATTATACGAATGCTGAATGACTTATTTATCCTATGACTCATTCCTGAAAAAGTCAAACTTCTCAAAAAATGAAAAACAAAAATGTAAATGTAACGTTTTATCATTTCTCGAAAAATCATTGGACATCACTAGTGACCATACGGTATTTTGAGTGTTTGAATAACCCACTGTGTGTTATATATCAAAAACTACCCGAAACATAACTTTTCAGTTCTTCAATTGACGGAAAACTTTTAGTCAAATTCTGTATGACAATGGTAACATCAAACAAGATTCTAAAATTGAGGGTCTTAGATAATCCGCTACAGAGAGACAGATCTCACAACACCGGGAACACTAACATACTCTGTATATGATAGTCCACTACAGTGCCCAACATACATTGAACTACTTTAGTGGAACAGGGAGACCACACAATACTGGGATCACTACAATACTGTTTATCATAAGATAGTCCACTACAGTGACTCACATACACTAAAGATATTAATAATGCTGTTGTTAGAACAAACAGACCACCACGTCTTTATCAATGGAGACATGAAAGTCAGCACCTATTCTCAGAGTCAGTTATTTTAAAGAATTTACATCAAAAGATGTCAACAATCAGATATCAATAAGAAATAAAATTCCTAGAACAAACCAATAGTAGGGACTCATAGTTACCTTCCCTCTCACTGGCTCTTCATGACTTTGGAATTTTTCCGCATTACTCCACTGTTTTCCATTCTCTAAGCCTTTGATAAAGTACCTACAAGTTGAAGTAATTAATAACGATTATTAAGATAATAATAATAAATAATAATAATAATAATATTTAATACTTATATAGCTTAGTATTGAAAACTACCCCTAATACACCTTCCCCGAACAGCAGCCAAACTGGTCACAAAGAGAGGAGAATTTCCAAACGAATTTGAGAAACTATAATTAGATATCTGTTTAGAATGCATTGTTAAGTATGCAATAAAATAATGTAATAACTGAAAGGGAATTTAGACAACTCAAGGATAAAAATTTAAGTAATTTTGCTCTGATGAAGACGTTACCACTTGAAAGCTAGCTTCTTTAACAACTTATGATAAAAATAAAAAAATTTAGTCTAAATTCAGATATACTTTCTGATTCAGCTCAAGAGTTTTTTTAATAGTTTAAGACAAGAAAACCTGTAAACAAATCGTGCTCCATGGCACTTCTGTTAAAACAAAATAGCAATCTGACAATTTGCCCAAAACAGCAAAGCTAAGTCAAGTGGCCCATAGAGCCAGTGCTTATCTGCGGTTTCTGTAGTGTTAGGCAGATGAGAGTCTGACAGCCTTTGAATGGGACACTAATCCACCGTAGGTAAGCTCCCAGCAGATGCTGGTACTCACTTACCTACCCCCGAAGGATGAAAGCTGAGTTAGCTTTGGTGGAAATACACAAATATTTAAATCTTGGCAGAGCCGAGGATGGAACTGGGGACCTTGTGTTCAGAAGGGAGAGATCTTACCAACTGCACCAATCATGCCCGCCCTGCCCAAAACAGGAATTTGTCTTATTAGCATTTAATACCTGATATCATTGTTCACGGTGCAGAAACCAAACATTAGGATAGAGTAGGATTTCCTGACATGAACTGCTACTCTGTGTGACTGGCCATGAGAAATCAGCACTCCCAGAACTGGTGCTAGAGTCAAAGAAAAAAAAGAAGCTTGGAATACAAATGTTACTAAAATATAATGTTCTGTTCAAAAAGGGCCCAGTTGTTCAAAAGTGAATGTGCACTAACAATCTACGTTTTTGTGCCCAACCTTACAGAGACGGATATGAGCTGTAATAATAGTATCATCATCAAGTTTTTTCCTTGAAAAGTCTGAACCCATATTTCCACATTTTTTGATGAGCCTTAAATGGGGGAACCACCATTACATCATCATCCATTTTTACATGATCATCATCATAATCATTGCAATCATCATCATCACAATTGTCACCATCACCATCATTATCGTTATCATCATCATCATCATCATCATCATTACCATCATCATCATCATTACCATTATCATCATCATTACCATAATCATCATTACCATCATCATCATTACCATCATTATCACCAACATCATCATCATTACCATCACTGGTCATCATTACCATCATCATTATCATTACCATCATCATTATCATTACCATCATCATCATTACTATCATCATCATTATTACTATCATCATCATCATTACCATCATCATCATTACCATCATCATCATTACCATCATCATCATTGCCATCATCATCATCATCATCATAATAATCATCATTGCCATCACCATGATCAACACCATCATGAGTTTCATAGTTTCACAGAATTCTTAGAAAAGTTTTGTGATACTGTGGGCAATACGGCTTTAGTGCCCAATATATTTTCCTTTAGCAAATAGTATGTGAGTATACATATGAAATAATATACTGTACTTTCAGGTTAATGATGAAGTGATTATATTAATTGGGTAGTCAGGGTTTGCATATAAATAGGACTTAGCTCTCATCTGACCTAAAAAATTAAGAAAGATGTTAAAATGTTGGTAAAAAGTTCACTGAAGTTTCGGCAACCAACTGCTGCTTTCCTTAGAGTTCAAATAAAATGTTTTCAAGTTGAGGCTTTGTTTGAATTCATTTTTCACTTCAGTGCTGATATAAATGGCATATACACCCTTCGGAAAGGCTGTCTTTCATTGGCCCTGTTCGGTTCAAGCTTGGAATGAAATGATTCCAGAAATAAGTGCTTAATTGTTTCTTTTTTAACTCCCCATTCCAAAATTTTGTAATGAAGCAATTGTTTTATGTAACTTTACCAGCTGCATTAAAATAACTGTATTAATCTTTTCAAAATTTTTTGAAGTGACAACAAAATGGATAAATTGACTCTCAAGAATATCCTGCCAGATGAGTGTTTCTGTTTTACTAACATACCTCCATGTCTGTCATGGTTTTTCATCATTTGAACAGCATGGCATATACCCTACAGTGGCAAAGGATAATTGTGAATTCTTATTTTATAAAGGTAAACTTTCTTATAGTAAAGCTACAGGAACCAAAGAAACATATACAATGAAAGGATTAAGCATTGAACTGGGTTCTGCAAGTAAGAAACTTGCATTTCCATCTGACTGTGCAACAACTCTGGTCTAGCAACAGAAGTGAAATAAAAAAGAACTTACAAATTTTCGGACATGTATTGAGCTTTTTCACAGTTTAAGATATTCTTTTGTCTGTTTCAAATTTGTCCACCAAGCCTCATTTACGAACAAATAAATTTGAAATCAGACAAAAGAATATTTAAACCATGAAAAAGGTCTATTGAAAGGTGTTAAAAAAAATTTCGATTTTAAAATTACCATAAATTTAGAAACCCTTTCACGTTATTTTTTCCAAGTTTAAAATATTTAATGTAAATAGCAAAACTTATGTATCTAATCGAAACACCAGGCCAGCAGTTATTAAAAGTGTTGTTTGTTACACTAGTATTATCATTGTAGTTATAGAAAGTGATTAGTTTAGCAAGTCAAAGAACAGCATATTTGTGATACTATCTAATATACTAGTTGCTTTCTTCTAATTAACAATTAGAATACGAGCTTGAAGTTTCTATCATCTAATAGAATGACTCGGGCTTCACCCTCATTCTATCAATTGGCAATAGAAATTGACAGAGAGTATTCTAATTGTTTTAGTAGAAATCTCTGAAGAAGAAACGAAACAACAATACCTTTTTTGACAAACAATTATTGAATTTATTCAAACAACCAATGCCAATGATACACCAGCTACTTATTTGTCGACTGAAACTGTCAAATTGATACTTCAAATTCTTTTTTTCCTACCTTTTTAGACTTTATAGACCATATTTTTTTGCTATAATTTTAGTTTTCTTTGGAATTGCTTTTTGAATAAGAGCATTTAATTTGCCTTCCGAAACATGTTCTGAAAAGTGGGAAAGGGCCACCATATTGATCGAATTACTTGTTTTCATCCTGCAGACGCTACCAATCACCTGACAGATAAAGAGTATGGTAACCAATCAGATTTCAGTATTTGCCATAGATAGTAAGTAGATTTCTACTAAAAGGCAATAGAACTTAAAATAACCTAATAAAGGTGCGCATGGAACATATAATGTTGAGATTGCTGAAAGCCACATACAAATTCATTCTCAATAATGTTAAAGGGGTATGTTATGACGATCTTGTTGTTTTGGGTCAATTTTTCACCAAAATGGTTACTTAGTGGTTTTACTTATGCACAAAATGTTCCTGATAAACTGTGAGGTGAATATCAAATAAAATGTTTTAAAAAAAAGCAACCCATAATAAGTTTTTTGGTATTTTTGATGAGATAGTATCAAACTTGAAAAGGTTAGCCCAACTTTTTCAAGTTTCAATCCATTTCCATCCTTGCCATCCGTACCAGGAAACAGAATGTCATAACATACTTATAAATAACAAACATATAATTTATACATAGACCATTATTTTTGGGTAAATGGAAATATTATGCTATGTTGATGTTTCTACAGAAACAGTTTTTTTAATTGATAAGTTGTACACCATAGTGAGATGAATTTTGGAACAGATGTTTCGGGCTGTAGTCCTTCGTCGTCAGAGTGAATGCCTTTCTGACTCTGACCAAGACTACAGTCCAAAAAATCAGCTCCGAAATTCTTCTCACTATGATGTAGAACTTATCAATTTATAAATTAAACTGTTTCATTACTTTTAAAATTTAATTGATGGCAAGACATATTTGGGATTTTAACAATCTTGAGTAAGTACCATTATGGCAGCATGGCTGGCACAGCTGGTAGAAGGATCTCTGCCTTTTAGTCATAAGGTCCCAGGTTAATACAAAATTTCATGTTCTATAATATTATTGATATTGCACTTGGCTGAGCACACCATATTGGTGATCAATTTGAAATGGTGATTTAAATGCATCTAAGTTGTTCAATTCATATGATGAATATTGGTTGAGTTTTGCATAGCTTTTTAGAAGTTTCTTGCTTATTCTATGATCTCTCAAAATATCTTTGTGTAAACTGTAGATGAACACAGAAACAAAACTTAAAATGTGAAATGCTGGTTGGCAGTTGTGACACATTTGATCGCCAGTATTGTGTGCTCATGGCCACTTATTATAACTTACTTCACAGCACTTTCTTATCCTGGATACATTAAGGGCCTGTTGCCAAGCAAATTGATTAATGACCCATTTGGGCAGCCAACCCTTCGGATCTGCCTGAATAACATAGGTCACCTGAAAGAAAATAACCGAGTTAGTTCATCGGATTATGCTTGAGTGGTATTGACGAATAAATTAGAACTCACCTGAAAACAACTTTTACTGATATTGCAAAGGTGAAAAGCTTCTTTACCGTTGAAACCTGATTTTATTGTCAGGCTTCTTTTTTGCTATTACGAGAAATGAATTTACTGCGCCTGGTTAGTCTATCTTGTGGCAGGCTTCAGTATAATTACCAGAGTCTGAAAATAATTGAGTCCTGAGAATGTAAATGTAAATGGTGTGACTTTTGCATCTTTTCAGAAAATAATTGTGAGAGCTCTACAGTTTCTTTTGGCACAACTGCAAAATGTCTCAGTCTACCAAATAATTTTAACATTTTTAGTTTTAGAAGAAAATTAAAAAAAATTGTTTTTATTAAAGTAACACTTTCAAAAAGGTGCAAAAATAGCTTGCTCATAGGCGGTTGGATGCTTTTTAGCGCAGAAATCTCAGAGGGCTTAGCATTGCCATCATCTTGGATTTCATGGCCAACCAGTACTGGGAGCTTCCCTACCATTTTTCGCTTGCTTCCAATACTGCTCAACCATGAAATACAAGATTACGGTAACGTTAAGCCCTGTGAGATTTTCATGCTAAAAACATCCAACCGCTTGCAAGCTGGCGAGTGCAAAAACCAAAGGTATCAGGGTACCAATAACAATTTAAGATCAATTATTTTAATCGACATGTACATCAATATATCCTGGCTCTTCAGCCTCCCTGAAAACATATCCTGAACAGAGCAGCTCAGCTCTAATCAGCTTATGATGTTCTTGAGTGGGGCATTCTGGTCGCTCAATGGATGAAGCCTGCAATCACAAGATCATGAGTTAAAATTTTTAACCAGAACAATGTTAGCGATGATGGTAATGGTTATGATGGTGGTTATCATAAAGGTAGTAATGGTGGTAATGATCAGGATGGTGGTAGTGGTACCAGTGATTATGATGATGATGATGGTAATGAAAATAACAATGACGGTGGTGGTGATGGTGGGGGTAATAAAGTTGATTACAAAGGTGGTGATTGTAATGATGTTGGTAGTGGTAATGGTGGTGGTGGTAGATGATGATGGCGGTGGTAGATAATGATTATGACGTTGGTTGTAATGATGATGTTGGTAGTGGTAATGATGGTGGTGATAATGATGATGGTGGTACTGCTACTGATGATGACGATGATAGTGGTAGTGTTAGTGATCTGATGGTTGTTATGGCGATGATGTTGATGGTGGCAATGATGTTGATGGTAGTAATGATGCTGAAGGTGGTACTAATGATAATGACAATGATGATGATGGTTAGTAATAATGATGCAGGGGTTTCAATAAATTTTGAAGTAGGTAGCCAGTTTTGGGTAGAGTAGGCAACAGTATTAACAAGGGGCCATAAGGCCCCTTTTGCTAGGGGGGTCTGGGGGCATGTCCCCCCAAGAAAAACTTGAAATCTGGAAGCTCTTAAACGCTATTTCCAGCGTTCTGGGTATCAAATCATGCCGAATGTGCAATGAGGCCTGACCTTGATCTCGAAATTGAAGTAAAAAGTACATCCAAGCCCATCAAAAGTAATTTCAATTTTGTTTGAAAGGATCGTTCTTTAATTACTTCAGTTTAAGGAAAAAAGTAACCAACATCTCTGATCGAAGTAGCCGACCTTCTTCATCAGAGGTCGGTGCTTATTGAAAGCACTGATGATGCTGAAGGTGGAGATGATGCTTATGATGACGATAAAGAGGGCAATGATGATGGGAAGAACAAAGGAGATGATTATGACGATGATGATGAACATGAGGTTGACAATGATGAAGACAATGACTGAATTTACTTAAACCTATTCAGAGCTTTCAGAAGTCTGGGAAAGATAAATAGGTTTAAGCACAAGGTGTAACAAAACTGATTTTTCATCGTAAAGCTTTTTTGTTCCAAAGAACAACTCCATACCACTCCAAAGCCAACATCCTTGCCATTCTTGTCTTTCAGGATGTCACCATACTCTAGCCAGAGTGCATCTCTTAGCCAAACTGGAACATTAGAAGCTCCCATCACAGCCCACTTGATTGAATAGAATGGAACATCAGGATGCTTGTAATTTTTTGGGAACTGATGAAGCATTAAACCGTCTTGAAATTGAAAATCTAATAAGGATATGAATAAATTCCATTGTTAATTATAATACATAAGAATGTCATTTTTTCTAATGTTTAATATGAGCTTTGCCGTAACTATGACATGACATCTAAACTGCTGAATCAACAACAAATTGAAACAAGCTTGCAAATTACCAGATGAGACTATAACTACACTAATAAAGACTTAAATGTATAAAGAAACCATTACTCACTGCCACTGACAACACATATGTGTAACAACTCTAATCCAGACAAACACTCAGATGCAATCTAAAACAAACAACTCAATCATAAACATTTACGTTGTATTACCGATCATATGAAAAAGCCTTCTGAAGGAATCAGTGGTATTTGACACCATAAAAGCTCTGATTTCATCTTTTGTGCACTTAACTCTTGCATGGCCTCTCACAAGATGTATCTTCGAAAAAATGAACAGAAATTTAACATCCAAGACAATGACAGCTGTGATGGTGTTGGTAAAGTCAAGATGACAGTGGTGATGATTATCATGGTGATTGTGATGATGGTCATGGTTATAGTGATGATGATGATAGTGGAAATGATGAGATTGATAATGATAAGATAGATGATTATGAGAACAATGATGGTGATGATTATGGTTATGTGAATGGTGATGGAAATAATGATGTTGATGATAATGGTGATGACAGTAAAGATGCTAATGATGATGGTTGTGAGGATGACAAGGATTGGGGTCATTGTAGTGATTACAATGACGGCAAGACAATAGTGACAATGGCAAAAGGGATCATGATTCTGGTGAGGATGTTGATATTAATCACTGTGGTGATGAAGATGACTGATAATAATGGTGAAACAGATGGTGTGCTTGTAGGAGTGATAATTATAATAGTGATGATTAGGAATTAAATAATAATGGCTGAGGATAAGCAATGATAATGACAATGGTGTGATGATTCTGGCAATGATAACGATAGGGTCGATTAGGCTGATGCTGGTGGTTAAGGATGATGGTAGTTGAGAATGATAGTGGTTAAGGATGATGGTGGTTGAGAATGATAGTGGTTGAGAATGATAGTGGTTGAGAATGATGGTTTTTGAGGCTTATGATGGTTGAGAATGATGGTTTTTGAGGCTTATGATGGTTGAGAATGATGATTTTTGAGGTTGATGATGGTTGAGAATGATGGTTTTTGAAGCTGATGATGGTTGAGAATGATGGTTTTTTGAGGTTGATGAGAGTTGAGAATGATGGTTTTTGAGGCTGATGATGGTTGAGAATGATGGTTTTTGAGGTTGATGATGGTTGAGAATGATGGTTTTTGAGGTTGATGATGGTTGAGAATGATGGTTTTTGAGGTTGATGAGAGTTGAGAATGATGGTTTTTGAGGCTGATGATGGTTGAGAATGATGGTTTTTGAGGCTGATGATGGTTGAGAATGATGGTTTTTGAAGCTGATGATGGTTGAGAATGATGGTTTTTGAGGTTGATGATGGTTGAGAATGATGGTTTTTGAAGCTGATGATGGTTGAGAATGATGGTTTTTGAGGCTGATGATGGTTGAGAATGATGATTTTTGAAGCT
Source organism: Zoanthus solanderi (assembly GCA_024336925.2). NCBI lineage: Eukaryota > Metazoa > Cnidaria > Anthozoa > Zoantharia > Zoanthidae > Zoanthus > Zoanthus solanderi. The sequence continues at coordinate 3,786 of JANCMA020062146.1, read as the reverse complement.
GATGATGGTTGAGAATGATGGTTTTTGAAGCTGATGATGGTTGAAAATGATGGTTTTTGAGGCTAATGATGGTTGAGAGTGATGGTTTTTGAAGCTGATGATGGTTGAAGATGGTGGTGATTGAAGATGGTAGTGGTTGAGGAAGATGGTGGTTGAGGACGATAGTGGTTGAGGATGATGGTGGCTGAGGATGATTGTGGCTGAGGATGATGGTGGTTGAGGATGATGGTTGAAGATGGTGGTGATTGAAGATGGCAGTAGTTGAGGATGATATTGGTTGAAGATGGTGGTGGTTGAGGATGGTTGTTTTTGATGATGGCGGCATCTGAGGATTATGGTAGTTGAGGATGATGTGATGGTCATGATGGCTATCATGTAGGGTATGAATACAAATGAATATAAAACATTTCATTTACAAGTTTTTTTTTAGTTAACACTTTTACACGGATACTACATTGTTTTGTACATCTTAGATGGATTATTTTTATTATTATATTTATAATAAAAGCTGAAAATTATAGGAAATGATTAGAGGTACGTGAACCCTGATTATGGTAATGAAGATGATTGTGGGATAATAATATGGATAGTGATAACGTTGACGATTACTCACTCTGTTTGTACTGCCTGGTAAAAGACCCTGATAAATGTCAACACCATCTTTCTGACAAACAAAATGAAATCCCTAAAAAATAAAAATAATAATGTATGCAATAATTAACAATTTAACAACACAATCTCAGAAGGTAAGTAATCATTGTCAATAGTAAGTTGTTCAGCATTAAAAGGCAAATTTACAGATTAAAACAAGAATGGAAAAAGGGGAGGGAGGGAATCTTACAAAAAAATTTAAGTGGATGAGAAGAGAGAGGGAAATTATGTTCAACCCTAAACTTAACAAACAAACCTTCAGTTGGACAACACATCACTAAAAAATTTGGCTATTAAAAAAAAATGCAAATGCCAGAGGGACTTTTTAGTTTGACACATCCTCAATTCAGTCAGAAAATGAAAAACCTCAAGCTGGCCACCACCAAATTCATTTAACCCTTTCAGTCCCAGTTAGTTATCAACACTTAACTTCTCCTTACATAAAACATACCGAATTAGACATTTGGTAATAAGAAAATAAGACTTGATGAAACAAAGAAAGCTACTGAAGATTAAAAATAAGATTCTCTCAAACTTGTTCAACAAAAAATATGGGCTCAAGTTGGGAGAATTTAATAATATAACTGGAACTGAAAGAGTTATTAGTGTGCCAGACCTCTGTACTGCAGAGTGTCCTACAAGTTGCTGATAGTTTAGTCTTGGGAAGCAGCTTCCTCTTTAACCTTAATTCTGCAGTTAATAATCTTCACGTATAGTGTAACAGAGGTTCCATTAATGGCTGGTCACCAGGCAAATTGACCAGCTGTGAAGATTGCTTTGCCCGACTGCTTTAAGCATCTCTGCAACTCTAAATTTTAAATATTTTTAAGGCTTTGCATAAACTTTGCCTGAATGCTAAATCCAAATGCCCTCCAGTTCCAAACCTTAATGAAACACCGAGTAATAATGATTATGAACCTGAACACTTCTGCTCTACACTCTAGTTCTAGGTCTGTTTGAGTAAATATATTTTGGTTCTTAAAATTATCCTACTGTACTTACTATAGGTTACAAACGTTGCAATTGCCAGTTATATTTTAACTTTATTTAATAAGTAAATTCTTTAAGTATAAGAAAATGAGAATCTGTGTCTCTGATTACTACAAGGATAATGCTTTACTTGTCATTTAAGTGACAGAATATAAACAGTTCCAAAAGATTTGTACCTCCATTGAAGTTGAGGCCTCTAGCAATCCTTTAACACAAGATTTGGCCAATGCCTTGTACCTTTCAATTTCCATATCAGTGAGTTTTGGAACATTTTCAAAGAAATTTTCAGGAACTGGAAACTAAAAAAATGATTATCAAACAAAATTAGCATAATTAAATATCCTACTGGTAATCCTTAGTTCTTTCTTAAACTTTGCAACACCCTATTATTGATAGGTGTTTACAGTAACAATGAAATCAAAATCAATAATTAAGATATTTGACTAGTGAGTGAATACAAATACAAGACTAGAAGCTTAATCAAATAAATATCATCACTATTTCGAAAGAAAAACTTTTAATTGACAAAAGACAAGCTAAGGAATGTTATAATTCATCACCATTTTTGTTTAATGTCCCTAGTTTCCAATGCCTGGGTTAGGACGTGATATGAGAAAATTACTGTACCTCCACTATTTTCTATCCTCTTCCATATCTTTCATGATGTTTAACTTCTTCATGTCTTCTTCCACTACCTTACTCTAGATCTTCTTTCGCCTATCTACTGGTTTTCTACCTTCCACCTCCAGCTCCATCACTCTCCTAAGTATACTATTCTCATCCCTACTTTCTACATAAATAAACAATCTCAACCCCATTTTACTTAATCTATGTTCAGGGTTTTCCACCCCACATTTTTTTGACCTCTTCATTAGTAATTAATCCTGTCCTGCCATCTTACTCTTGACATGTACAGTATCTCAACATTCTAAGATCACAACTAGCTAGCTGTCCTTCCAGCATTTTTTGCATAAAAGGATGTTAAAAAATCTAACAATTATTTTTTTTGTTTAACTAATTTTAACTAATTTAAAATATTTAATACACTTTTTGAAAACTGTGCTAATAGATAAATTATATAATTATATCCAAGAGAAAAGGATTGAGCTCATCTTCAGAAATAAATACAATTATAATATTTTATAATTATTAATATTAAATTAACACTGGATGGCTGAGGTTTTATTTTGAGTAAAACGAGTTTCAAGCACATACTTTTAGTCTGGTCCTGTGTCTCAAATGTTCAATATCAATGGGTGATCTGAACACCAGTGTTACATGGCTAGTGTCAAAATGTGACAGCATCTGCTTCAGTTCATGTAGGCTTGAACCAGAACCACAAACAAGATGCCCATTTAATGAGTATAACACATGACCACCTGAGAAATAAAAATGAGATTTAGAGTAGAATGTGGCAAAGCCATATTAAGGAACAAATACATGCATGCAGATAAGTTGATAACAACATGCATTCTTTTTAAAAAAAATAAAAAAGACTATAATCTTTCTTTTCTATATAATCTTCATACAAAACACTGGGTTAAATTCATGTGTAAATGGAAGTGTTATTTATCAGTTAAATTTTATGACATACTTCAGTTTTAGGGATAATTTAGGTATTGGGGCGTACCGGGTCCTGTTGGGTTATTTAAGGTTAGGATTTTATAAGCTATATAGAAAATTGGTGAGATTTTTATGCATAAACTGTCTGCATAATTAAGTACGCCCCAATATGGAAATTTTACCCAGTTTTATATGAAAACAATAAAAGTTAACGTGTTAGTCATAAATCCCAAATGATAACTGAAAAATGCAGATCCCAACCAGTTAGTGTGCTTTTACGTTACTTGCATCTGGCCTGTAACGGAATACGCATGTCAAGTTTTCCACGACTGCCTCCCTCAGTACCTTTCCGAGGACCTTGAAAGGATTCAGCGACGTGCCCTCAAGATAATCTTCCCAGACCTAGACTATACTACGGCTCTTGACGTCTGCAACCTTACAACCCTCTACCAACGCCGAAAGCAACTGACAGAGCGCCTTTTCAAAGAAATTAACGACAAAAACGATCATAGACTTCATAGCTTATTGCCGCCTCGTAACACCTCTGAAATAACTCTAAGAAGGAGGCGAGCCTATAATGTT
>JANCMA020062053.1:0-15868 GCA_024336925.2 Zoanthus solanderi | reverse complement strand
ATATATTTCTCTTTATTTGTATTAATACTATACTGTGTAAAATTTATCTAATGGCAAATAAACTGTTATACTGTTAATACTAAAATAGCCGCCATTTATGAAAGTGGTCAATACCTCATGAGCGACACAGTCCAAGTGTTCACTGCTTTGGTTTTGTTTTTTCCATTAAGCTGAGGTTTCATGAAAAGTTTAAAGTTCGAAAAATATCTTTCATTTCCCTCTCCTTAAACTTGTCTAGCCCGAGAATGCCCAGATACTTGTACCCTTTGTCATCAACTTCCTTTATCGACTGTCCATTTATCAACTTAATACCCTCAGTTGTACACAACTTTCCTCTCTTCAGCACCACAACTCCACATTTCTTTATTCCGAATTACATTCCTATATCTTAGGTAATCAACTAACTTTCGATTCAAGGCTTTCGATCTCTGATTTATTCCTGTCATATATCTTCAAGTCATCCATAAAGCTTAGAACAGATGATTTATTTTGACATCTCCTAAGGTATATCCCGCTTTGGCATCCCGTTGGATCCTAGCCAAGGGTATCATGCAAACAGCAAAGATAAGAGAACATTTTATTGTCGAGTGTAACCAGTTTACAAGGGCCAGTCCAGAAATAATTAACGTGATTTTTTACAGAATCATAAAAAGTGTACCACTATTTACAAAAAGAGCAGTAGTTGGAATCTTTAATGCCAATCTTTACTGCTAATTTTATTTAGGTAAGAAGTTGTAGCAATTCTTCCCTGTAATAGATTGAATTGAAGATTGTTCAATTTGGTACGGTACTTTTGAAAAATGTGTAGATCCTTGAAAAAATTTTGTCCCATCTTACTTTTTCATCTAGTTCTTATTGACATTCTGACTCTCTCTTAAATTGAAGTTTTTTGAGGTTTGGTTGCTATTGCGTTTGCGGCAAATGTTTTATAAAATTCCTTTATCGTACATTGGCCAAAGATTTTTTGTATCAAAGATTTATTTGTTTGTTTCTGGGGTCTTTTTTTGATTAATCTGTTTTAGGGGTACATGTACTTTGTATTGGATTTTGAACTTGTCAAGACTTAATACGTGGGGTGAGAAATTTTTCTCAAGAGATGTTTAAATTTTTTGACTTTTTATTTTGATTTAGCTCTCAAAACACTCGCCTATTTTCTATTTTTACGATTAAATTCGAACTCAGAAGGAAAGATTTTACCGCAACCTTGTTGATTTTGTTCGTTTGAACAACTACAAGATGGCTTTATATACTCCAGAGACGTAGTAATTTGTGGATACAAGTACTATATTCATTTGCGTGACACGTTTATTGCTGTTAGAAGTGACAAATATCATGAAACAGATCTCTCCTTCGAAGGTTGAAGTTAATGTTTTTATTCTTTTATGTAAATCAGTCTGATACTAATTTCAGTCTTTAATTTTCTGGACTCTCGTCATACTAGCCTCGACCCTAGACCCTCAGCAAAAAGACGAACTCCCTCGACTTTAGTGATTTGCATGTTTAGCTAAAAGCTTGTCCTAGATTACAAGTTGGAAAAAACAATGCAATGTCTTAAAACAACTGTTGAACTGTCTTTTACAGTTCAAATAAAGAAAACATGATCATAATAATGCGTGAGCAGATGTTCACATTTTTAGCAAGACCGAGTTGAAATTTAGTTAGAAAAAGTCTTATAATGACTGCAGCTGTGCGCTTTCGTTTGTGTTACATTATCGTGAAATCTTTTATTTCTACTCTCTGTTATTTTTCCAAATCAACAAAAATAATGCATTTTGTATCTTCCGGTTCTTGATAAGAAAGTGAAAAAAAAAAACAATTGATGTGAAAACATCAAACTTTTAAAAAGCTCAAATAACCCGGCGGTATTCAGCAAGGTTGGTCTTCTCGATTTCGCAGGCTCAACCTAATAACTTTTTGTTCAGTTGGTCAACAAGCGCAACGTATCGAATATTAATAAACTTTGATATAAAATAGGCGTTAACTTGCTACCAATGCTTTTCTCTATTTTGCACTCAATATCATTCATCATCTTCACTCACCCCTCGTGTGGTTTCTCTTGATAACAATAATATCCAACCCCAAAAGTGAAACATGTTGGATGTTTGGACAATTATTTCATATATTAAAATCAAACTAAGTTAGAAAACATTTCCACATAGTCAAAATTATTCACCAAAGGCTCGTAATGACCGAAATAACTCATTTTATGTTTAAAGGCAAACGCCAACCAAACGGAAGTCTTAGTAGACACGCCGTCTTATAGAAAAAATTAATTCCCTTTTTCTCAAAACAAAATAAAATATAAAAGCCCATTCGAAAAAGGTTAATATTAAGTTACATCCAAAGAGAATAACAGTTCTGACTACACCCAGTGAATAAAATTTGAATCCTCATCTGATCTGAATAACAAGTGCATTAAAAACCATTTTGCTAAACAATACTTGGAAAAACAAAGCTATAGGCGCAAATGATCTTAAAGAAACATATCTTATAACTGATGCTACCAGTTATACTAATTTCAAGCAATACCTCAAAAGCGATTTACCTATACATTATTGTATTTTAATGAAAGTGCAATCAAGCTACATTTTATTTCCGCTTTAAATATATTTTGATGAATGGCTTCACAAGGGAAATAAGAAGGCAATACGGACTACCAGTATTTTAACACGATTTAAAAGAGTTGGTTTTGATTCTGGTAAAATCCTTTTTTCTGTGGTGTTCACCCACGAGTAATCGGTATGAATAGTAAACACTGTGGTTACTTTGGCTAACATTTTTTCCCATTTTAATAGATACATTTTAAGAAATTATATTTTCAGAATATAGTAAATGACAGCGTCCTAAAAAAATCCTTTCAGTCGGTAATAGTTTTTGACCCTAAATGGAGCAAATCAATCAAAAAAGTTTTTTTACGATGAGATCATAGCATTTACTCCTGACTTTCACTGTTGAAGTGCTTTGCCCAAATTGTCTTCAGTGTGTCTTCAAATTCTATGCTTGTAAGTTTTTGAGTTAAACTCTGAATTTCTTTTAATTAACTTTTTGTGTTTTTCAGTACACCGCGGATTTTGTTTTAAACTGGGCTGTTTGCATTTGAACATGACAAATAAACCGAACCTTTGTGTATTTTACTTGTTCAAAGAGAAAATAAAAGCCATACAAATGAATTGAATTTTTTTTCAATACAGATGAGGTACGACAGCTGTTTCTGTAAATTTGATTAATTGCATAACTACATTTTTAAGATGTCTGTATCCAATGCTGTGATTAAAACATCCTTAATGCCGTCTAGCTTACAACTATTCTTGTAAGACTAAGCAGACTTTCGACTTTTTTACAACTAATCAATATTCGTATCGTTGTAAAAACGCGTGCTTATCATAACATAATGAAAAACATACACAAGGTTTTTAGGATTGACAGGATTGACAGAATATTTCCATCATATTGTCACTTACAACGTTAAGAAAAAAACGAAGTAGTTTCCTTTATTACTGTAACAGCGGGGACAAAAAAACTATCACAGATATATACAGAATATACTTACTCTCTGTCTCTATTTAATTGTAGGTTGGAATTGTAGTTCTGGCTAATGACTTCTGGGTTGACGAACTGAAAAATTTCGTCCCGCGTTAGTGACGGCCAATTGAATGAGACTGACGAAATAAATTGGGTTTTACTTTAAAACAGATGGAGCGAGAGACTGGACTCAGCTGGTATTAACTTTGTTGTTAATCCTTTCGTCCTCAACCCTTCATTACGCTAAATGTTCCAAGTTTTAGTTCAGGTTTAACAAGCACGTTTTAAAGAACAACATAAAAAATAATCCGATTGCAATACAAAGCAATACAGTTCAAAACAATACAACACATTACAATATTCAATACAATGCAATCCAGTACAATACAATATAGTGCAATACAAATACAAAACTAAAATATTGCAATATGAAATTATGATACGATACATACAAAACAATGCAATATATGATATAATACAAAAACACTCTTTTTATAACAAGATCAGTCATTTGTTTTAGATTATTATAATCGATATGCGAATTTTCACTTACAAATGAAAAAAAAAAAGAAGTAATGTTTACTTTAGCGAGACTAGGAAATTACCTGAAAACACTTCTAAAAAATCTTTCAGGCGATTGAAAACCTGTGCTTGAATGTTTAAAAGAAACAACGATAGGTGTCCTCCATAACACAATCTGAAGTGCGGAAGTCGTCAAAGCCTGGTCACGAAACACCTTTTTGTTAACGTTTTGTCTTGTCTTTTTCATTAAAATGAAAAAAAAAAAGACTCTTAAACAACTCTCAAATGATTGCTTCCGATGAGAACTGATCAAAAGGTTATTCAGTGTGCAGTAATGGTTGACTGATTTTTAAAAGGCTTTCATAAACGAATCTTTGTTTCCGTATTTTGATTTTATGGAGACTGATCTCTTTTGCCAATCAAGGTTTCACTAAAAGGCATTGCTTTTAGGAATCAAACATTAAAATTGCATGCACGCTTAGTTTCGGAAGTCGGCATATTGGAGAGACTATTTGTTCTTTGTGTCGTCTCTAAATTTTCATTTCCGTTTTATCTACTTAAACTCCGTCTCCTTTTTCATATTTGTTCTTTTTTGCAAAAAAAGCATTAACTACTTTTTTAAGTATGCAGAATACTTATCTATCCTGATTGATCAAGATTTACACGGCGAGTTCAATCAGAATCTATGCACCGATTAGTAGAGAGCAATGACACTAAATTAAAGCAAGACTGACCAAGTCTCTGGTATATAGCTGATTTGTGCTAACATTTATTGCACATGTCTAAATAATAAGCTTTCTCAGTTTATTTTTGTTGAATTGTTAATTTATTTGATATTTGATACTTTTGCTTAGTTTTGAACCTTGTAGATTACGTTTCTCGAGTGTAAGGTGAAAATTAAAAGACTACTTTGTTGCTAAGCCTTCACAGCTGTTTCTTCCCTTCTTTTCTCATAGTCAAACTCAAAGACATAATGTTGGACTAACATATCTGTCATTTCCGAAACTCTTAACAGGTTCTACTGTGAAACTAATAATTAACTTCTACCAATGGTGTAAGTAACTCACTTTCTTGAAAATAACCTAAGACAACAGAAAAGTTTGCTTGCATAATCTTTGAATAAAAAAGCGTTAAGTAACTATGACAGCTAAATAATTAAAAGAAATACAATGCTATGTAGAACGAATTTTGCATCCATATGCATACGGGTCTTAACGCATTGCATAGCAGCCATTTGTACACACCTACAGTATAAAAACCGGCTCTCAAGATATTTGATCACATTCGTACGGAAAATTATTGTGATCCATTTACTGCCTCAGCGTACATTTCAAATTATAGATAAACTGATTTTGACTTTCTCCATAATGAGCAAAGGCAGCCCAAGCTTGGTGTTAGTTTAAGGGCCATTAGAAACAAAGGCTCTCTAGCAGCGCATGTGGCTACTCAGAATGACCAAATCAGGAAGTTGAAACACAAAATCACTTAATTATTGTAACAATAAGTTTTACTGTCGCGAGTTCGATTCTCGCTGTGACCACTTTTTTGCTCGCTAATTATTCTCTTTTTATTTTCTTCGCCTCTACAACTCACCTCTTGAAAGTTTAACGGACCGTAAAAAAAATAAGACAAAATATTTAGATATTTTTCTTGATATATTTACAGTTTCAACCGACATGCACGTGATATCTTGACTTTGATCAAAATTAGCCTTCGAGTCCGACACAAAACAAAACGTTTGTTTCCAAGAAAATATATTACTGTACATACAATTTTCTGATGTTGTGATAAATAGCTCCACTCATACTTCTGACCAACCGTTTTTAAAAACAGATCAGAAACTTTCACTGGCCACCAAAATACAACGAACAAGTCGCTGAACAATATATCAGTCACCAAGCCACCACGGTCGCATGAAGTCGAGGCATATGAATATGGTTACGGACTCACATCACTCACACTCCAGACGACTAGTGGCTACCGTATTTAGACGCAGTAGCCGCAAAAAAGTACTGTAATGGGCGAAGAAAGGTAAAGCTATGGCAAACAAGGAAACAAACACTCAAACTATTCTTTGCGAAATTTATTGGCAATTACAGCCTGAATGCACCGTGTACTAATTGACAAAATACGAACTGATGACTATTGGTCTATGCAATAGATAGGTTCTAATAATAGTTAAACGAAAACTCAAAACTCTGAGGGTGTGTTGGCTACATTGTAGTCTAACTAAAAACCTTACTGTTATTCTCGAATTTACAAAGTTAACCTAATAGGTTCTACGCCATCTAATTAATTAATTGTAATTAACTCATTTTAGGCCCTTATATTTCCCTAATTAATTAATTATTATTTAATTAATAATTAACAACAACAAAAGAAGGCTAACATTAAAATTACGTTTTCGTGAAAAAAACGTAAACAACAATTTAACAGCCTGAAAATATTTCGAAAGTTAGACGAATGCATGGAGCCAAAATAAGCACTAGCACAAACTAATGAAAAACAAAGTGATGGCTTTAAGTCATCATGTCATCCTTTCTACATACTACTGCTATAAAACGCATGTTTGTGGGTATGACAAAATGTTGAGCTCAGCTATAAAGAACTAAAACAATGTTTAGAGCTTCGAAACCTGAGAATTTGTTATGTGAATAAAACTGGCGCTATTCAGAGGATGAAGAACCTCTGTATTACATGAAATAATGTTCAGCAAAGAATTATCCTTTTGTTTATTGGAATTTTTTTTGTTTACTTACTCACTTGGCCTCAAATGTCTCACAAAACAGCACGATTTGTAAAGACCCTTGAAATCTCAATGCGAGCTGATTGCGGAACATTTGGATATATTAATAAAGATAGATAATGTAACAACAATTGTATACTCTTTAAATATTGTTCTTTTATCAATGTTCAAAGATTAGGTCATAAAAATATTTGACTGTAAGATTTAGATACAAAATATTTGCCTGCTGTATTATTCAACATCAACACTAAACATTCCTTGCTGAGTTTTCAAACATTTAAAGTTTCCAAACTAGCATAAGACTCATTTTTCTACTTATTCTATTCTTCATTTCAAGGAGTATCCGTTCTCAAGAATATAGGTTATAGAAGGAAAATGCACTTATTATTGAGGGCTATCTGAAGGCGCACCTTTTGAGTTTGGCCAACGATAATCATAAAAACATTGGCATTTCCTTCATAATCAGAAAAGAAGAAAAAAAAAGTTAAAGTTGAATAATACGACAAGTATAACTTCATTAGAAACATTTTTAAAAATTGTAAATGTTTTCATTTATCATCGTGAGCATAAATATAAATATTTGTCATAATACGGCTGTATGTATAAACGTTATATGTGACGAGAGTATGCGAAACATGTTAACAGATAAAAACGGAACGACAAAATTTCGTTTTCTTTCATTAAATATTTGTTTGACGCTTTGTTGCTGGTAAAGAGTCACAGAATTTATCAAAAGTGGATACAAATGGCCAAAATTCAGAAAGTTATCTAAAGGCTGCGTTAGAAAGTTTCAAATATGGCTGTGATTGTGTGGAAAATATTATGGTCTGCTAACCGGCAACAGTAGCAACAAATAAGAAAATGTGATATAAACAATTGATAGTTAATTGCTATTTGTTTAGCAAAACTACAAAGTTCATATAAAAATGCATGCATGTTTATAAGAAATATTCTTCCTTCATATAAATAAGATTTTTTACCAATAGCAAAATTATTCAGAATTGAGCATCTGAGAAAAGTTATGAAGTGTTCTCATCCAACACTTCGAATTTAATAAACTTATTGTTTCAAGGTTAAGACTGCTTTGTTGAACTTTTCGACTTCTTTCAATTGAAACATCTGCTGATATTGTTACAACTGCAACAATAGTTCATTAGTATAGCGAGAAACTGGTTTGGAAGGACTGACACAATCTTAATTTCTACATACAGCGAAGGATGTCGGTCCAGGCAAAAGTTCGTACATAGCTTACACAAATTATTACACAAATAAACCCCCTAAACTAGTAATACTATTAAATCTAAACTACAAAAATATTATAATACTAACTTAAGCTATTGTCTAAAGTTATAGTCTAAAGCTAAATGCTTTTGATTACTAATATTTTTTGAATACTAAAACGTTTTTTGATCAGTGCATCGTTTAATATAGTAAAGAGCTACTTAGCTGTGTCTTTCTATAAAAATCATCGTGTTGAAACTTTCAAAAAGATTTTATAACGACAATATTTTTAAAGTGTTTAAGATTTATCGTCATTGTAAATTGGAGATCTAGTTTAATACATTAATTGGATTCCAATCCATTAATTGGATTCCAGGTTCCATAAGCGTTTTGAAAAGGTTTGCACTATTTTGGATTCAAGGATTCCATAATAGGATCCCAGACTTCACTGGATGAATTCAAGATTCCATTAAATCAGAAAGCATTGCTTTACATTCTTGGTTCTTTTTTAAAAATAATTTTAAGGCTTCATTACCTGAAGAAGTGACTTCAGAAAATCTTTATCATGAATTGGATTCCAAAGCTCCTAGTTTAGCTTTTAATTATATAGCTATAGTGCAACGTGTTCAAAAGATCTATAAATGATGAAAGGGAATCAGAGAATGTGAATTTGGGATTTCAAGGAAAACTTAATAGTCTTAAGCTTCCGCACGAATCGACAAAATATGAATTCGAGATTACTTTTCAAGAAGCACGACTAGATTTTATTCCTACACAAAACTGATACGCGATGAAAATCAAGAAAGACAACCTTTTCGATTTTCAGTCGTTAAATCATATTTCTAATTGCAAAGTGCGTTTATTTTATAACGAATTTTGCTAGCTACTGTGACAACTAAATTATTTTATCAGTTCCGTTTGACGTGGATACTGTTTTAAATTACTTTAATAGCACCTTAAGAAGCACTAAAAAGTTTAATCGGTTATACATGTCTTGTCTCTAAGTTATGACAAATATAATTTGTTAAAATTTTAACTAATCTATACATTAGTGCTGATGATTTCTCCAGGATGTTAACTTTTGGCATTACGAAGCTTTTGATTGCTGTTTAAAGCCATAGAGGCAACAAAGTCAATCTTAATTGCCTAACTAATAAGCACCAGGCTCCCTAACTTACATTCCTTCAAAACCAAATTCAGCTGTATGCGAGGGTACGACTGCACCTCCACGTGGATCATTCGACAATTGGTTCTTGAACATTTATTGGATCGTCCTTAGAATCCTTGGACACAGAGGGTTGTGCAACCATTGAAACCTCCGATTGTGTGATTGAATCGGGGGACGGCACTTTCTTCATTATACTAATCTTTTTCCCCTTTACACATTCTTTCATTTTCTGACAGCTCCCTCCACGGACATGGACGTTCAAATTTCCAGATGTTCGGAATCTTTTGAAGCAGAGAGGACACTGGTATGGCATTTCACCTGTGTGAATTCGTATATGCACTTTCAAGTCAGACGAATCAGCGAATGCCTTAAAACAGTAACAGCATTCGTAGGGCTTCTCTCTCGTATGAACACGTAAATGACGACGATAATCTCCTGAATGGACGAAGCGTTTTTTGCAAATCTCACACTTGTACGGCTTTTTTCCTGTCAAATTAGAGCATTGATAATTATTGAGAGTCAAACAGAACACAAGAACAAAGGTCGCTCTATAAGTTGAATTAAGTGAAACTAGAAATTAAAAGTTATCTCACGAGATTTAAGACATGTTTAAGCAGGAAACTACAAACTAAACTTCTGTCTGCCTTAATGTGCCAATAGTATTCATTTTAATGGGTACATACGCATTCGTGTGCTAATCTATACTTGTGATTGTCCTTTCAGCCATAATGCACAAGAATTAAGCTTCAACTAATTAATGGTTAACACGCCTGACTAGTATACAGGGAGACGTGGGTTCGAATCCCGCTCGGGGAAATCTACCAATTTTTTCTGATGAGTACGTTGGGAAGATTAAAAAATACTAATTCTTTCTTTCATCATACAAATCTTTCCCAGCCTCGAAAAATACGTATTTATTTGTACCAAACCTTGCTTGAGGTTATGAGGGCTTGAGACGTGCTTAAATGACAAAAATATAGGGATACTCACGCGCTAACCTTACAGTCACATCAGTAATCTGTTACGTTGTCAGCGTGGTGGTTCCTGATAGTGTAATGGTTAACACGCCTGACTAATATACAGGGAGACATGGGTTCGAATCCCGCTCGGGGAAATCTATCAATTTTTGCAGATGAGTACGTTGGGAAGATTAAAACATATTTATTCTTTCTTTCATCATACGAATCTTTCCATGCCTCGAAAAATACGTATTTATTTAAACATTTACTCTTGACAAGGAAAAACAGAACAAAATAAAATCATAAACTAGAAGTAATCAGAGATTAAAAGTGCGTTCGAGGAGCTTGGATAGTCATTTAAGAATTAGCACGTGCCACATGTCAGCACGTCAACGTCATACTAGTTTTCTGACCGAGACATGCCCCTGCAAAAATATCATGCGGGGGGGCGTTTTGGTGTCCTTACAGCAATGTCAAAATTCTGCATAGCGGCCACAGGACATCCAACGTACAGCACGAAATTAGTATTGCAAAAAATACATGCCAAAACAGGGATTTATTGGGAAAGTTTCTAGATTATATTGGTTAGGATCTAAAGTATTAGAAAAGGTGTACTAATACAGTTTCCGAGAAACTCCTACAGATCAAGTTTGTACACGGTGTGAAAAACAAAAGAAAAAGATGAACTGGATGACCAGGAAGTTATAAATACTCAAACGGATAAACAAACAGTTACGTATAACTCACCAGTATGTATTCTTATATGGACCGTAAGATTGGCTGATTGGGTAAACTTCTTGCCACAGTACTGACACTCATAAGGCCTCTCTCCTGTGTGAACCCTCAAATGAAGTTGCAGCTCATCAGTGCGAGCAAAACGCTTGGAGCACTGACTGCACTTAAAGGGTTTCTCTCCAGTGTGTGATCGAACATGACGGGTAATGTGTGAGAGCCAACCAAAAGACATGTCACAGTACGGGCATTGATACACATTCTTCCAGTTACGCTTCTGCGCTTCACCGGCACTTACTTCTTTGCTCCCTTTGACTGGCTTCAACTTTCTAGTTCCTCTTTTAGGGCCACGTTTGTTCCTCTTGAATCCTTAATTGGATACCAGGAAAACATAATATATATAAATTAGCAAAGCATGGCGGAGCCCTTTTTATCCGCTTTAAGGTGCGAAAAAATTTCTAACGAACTCTAGAATGGCATTTGTTAAATAAAACACTAACACATGCTTTGTCCTCTTCAGGAGACTAAGACAAGAGCTAAACCACAGGGAAAGAAAAGAATTTGCAACGTTTGAGAGATTAACACTCTTATCATTTCCCCATAAAATTGGTTTGCATGGTACCTCCTACCTCGCAAATGCAACAACGTCCTTTCCCTGGCACTAAGCTTGGTGATAACAATTAAGCCCCAGGCAACTTTGATTGAACATTGAGAAAATAATTTAGGCCTCCACTACAACAGCTGCAAGTTCCATCCATGAATACGACCATTTCTCAACAGAAAACAGCTGTGTTCAGCCAAATGTTTTGTTCATGTGAAACAGAAAATGTAAACATCTAAGCTCACCAGCCATGAACGTGTGATCCCGAAACCGTAATTTCTGTCTTTTTCTTTTTGAACAGAAAACCTTACTTTTCAAAGATATTGTAAATTTTGTTCAGTTAATGTTTTTCTCTGTTGTGGAGAAAATGTTGTACTTGTTTGATTGTTTGATGCGATTCGGTTTGATCAGATGACATTTGGTTTGTATAATCGTTTTAATTGGCCGTTTTCCTTGATTTGGCGAATCTCTGGAGAGTTGAAATTTTGATCGAATTAAAAAAATCGCTTGGTGTTTATTTGAACGTTATTTCATAAAAGCAGTAACACATATACTTTTCTATGGGTTTACCGCGATAATAAACCCCTTGGGATGTTGGGAGAACACTTAGATAGTTTTTAAGCCCCTCGCCATTGGCTCGGGATTTACAAACTTTCCTCGTGTTCTTCCAACATCCCACGTGGTTTATTATGCCGGTTAACCCATAGAAAAGTATGTTTTATTGCTTAATTACACGCCACTTATTAGTAACACACTGTTAAGATGGAAACACTAGAGCATCAAACCGCCTTGATCCGCCTTTGATTTTTAACCTAATGTTAAGAAGGAAATACGAGAACATCATTGCGCCTCGACCTACACTTACCTCTATCTTCGTCCATGCCGTTTTCAATTGGCTCAAGAGACTTGTCAAGCAGAGCATCCTGTTTGAAAACGAAACATGAAAGCTATAAGACCCAGATAATACCTTTATTCGAATAATTATTACAAGTTTAGTAGTTATTAAATTAATTGAATTGGGATGCTACAAAATATACAATGTGCCAGTCGTAGTTTCTGCACTGTGTTTATTTCATAGAAAACATAAAAGAAAAATATGGCATTAACTACGGTATTAAACAATATGTTTTTTTTATTTGCACTGCTTTGTTATTTTACAACTTTATGGATACTATATTATTTTCATACATATTTGATAAATAATTTTTATATGTAGTCTATTTACAAAATATGGACTGATAATGATAAGAAATGCCCAGAGCCTAAGTAAATCCTAAAATTTTCTGAATAAGCACTAGGAATATTAAGTGTTTTTTTTTGTATTTTTTTTTGTAGCGTTTACACGTAAATGCTAAAAACGTTTTAGCAAAAACAGTAAGCAAAGACAAAATATGCAGAGTGAAGAACCACGTGGAGCCACATAGGGCAAATAAAGAATTTATATGTACATGATTACTCTAGTTATTAGAGCATCATCGGGAACCAAATTGCCTGAGAAGTACATAATGTTTAAACATTTTACAAAAAGATGTTGTTTTCAATTTTTTGCATTCTATAGGTAATCCTTGCCAAATGTGACAAGCTGCTGAAATTATCGTCTGTTTACCAATATTTGCTCTGAATAGCCCCTGGTAGAAATTATAATTAGCAACATGTCTTCTCATATCTAGCACTATACAAGTTTGTGAACAATTATTAAAGATAGGTGGAAGATTTGTAAACAAATTTTAGTAACTGAAGTTCAAAGATATTTTCTATTGTCAAAAAGTCAAGGAGATCCTGATATGGCAATGCGCTTTCGATGTCTTTCCAATAAAATGTCGCAAAGACGATAATTCTGGCCAAGTGTTTAGTTTGTAGCTTTTTCAGGTTAGACATGCAATTGCTTCCTCAAGCTCTAATTGCATACGATATTTAAGGGTTTGAAGACTGATGTGAGTGGTTTTTTTACAAATACACGCACGCAATGGCGACATAATGAACGAGAACTTTTATTAATGCACAAAGCGAAGCTGAGTGCATTAATTAAAACTTCGAGTTTATTGTGTAGCCAGCAAGTGCGTGTACTTGTAAACAAAACACAAACTGAAAAAGTCTCTAACCCTTTTAATTAGCAACCTCAGTTCACTGTTTAGCAAGGCGCGATACATGATTTCAGGTACTTGAAGAAAGGCATTGAAGAAAACTGAATCTTTAAATTAAATAAGTACATAATTAAAATTTCGTAGGTCCAAATTGAACAAAATAGAAATCACAAATAGCTGTAGACGAAAGAAAGATTAAAAAATAGAACTTTTAAAAATTAACGTGAAAAAGATAATTTCTAGGAGCAAGTAGGGAAGCATTCAATGAAATTTGTCAAAACTGAAACTAAAACTATAAAAGAAATTTAACAAATTACTTTGTTTCAGAATCAACAGACCTTTGGGAAGTTAAGTTCAATGATTTAATGAAGGATTAGAAGACCTCAACCAGCATTTGCAGTGTTTTTACATGTCAGAAATCTGCATATTTTCGCTTCTATATGTTCGCCGCCATAAAACAAACCAATTTCAGTGATTGTAAACCTATCATTTAGTAATTCTGGAAAAGGATTGAATTCCATTTTAAAACATCAAACAAAAAAAAAAAAACAAAAGCGTCGAAAAGAGTTGCACACGAAACCTAAACTTCAAATTTGTTTTAAAGGCAGGAAAATCTCAGGACGCGCGCCAAAAAGACCGCCAAATCAATTGAGTGTATACTCTGATAAATTAAAACTTTCGCTGGAGTATAAAAGCTCAAAAAAGTCATTTTGATTCATATATTCAGTTGCTAGTTTGAATTTATTGAGGACTCGGCCATTTTCAAGAAATGTGTTAACAGCAAATCATTTCTGTAGTCATTTTATATGATTCTTATTCAGAAGCTAAAAGCTTAGATTGCTGTGGTTCATGTTACACTGGCGGAAAAAAATAATAACAATACTACGTACACTAATACAGTTAGGATTGGGCGGCTAATCGCTTTGCGAATAGCTTGTTTGTTCATTAATACATCGTCAAGATTTAATCCTCACCTTGTGATTGGCTTTAAGGGGCGAGCTTTCCATTTCCGGACATTCTACCTCAGGACTAGGTTTAGCTCTAACGTGTTGTGGTCTTCTTTCTACAGTGTACCCCAAGGAGTTCACCTCCACAACATTCGACGGAAGCACAACTCTTCCACCATACTCAACTTCTTCTCGCTCATCAAAATTGCTAGAACTCTCTATATCATGAGACAAATCTCCGTTATGTGATATGTTTAAATCACGTGACATATTTGAAACGATCGAAACAGGAATTCCTCGGGCTTCATTAGTATTTTGCGTAGTCACAATACTGCTTGGAGCGATGAAGTTGCGTGACGTTTCATTTTTGTGCGAC
This sequence comes from Zoanthus solanderi, assembly GCA_024336925.2. NCBI lineage: Eukaryota > Metazoa > Cnidaria > Anthozoa > Zoantharia > Zoanthidae > Zoanthus > Zoanthus solanderi. The sequence goes on along the minus strand of JANCMA020062053.1, from coordinate 990 downwards.
ATTTCAACACTACGCGCCAAACTTTGATCGGGAGAAAACTTCCTTTTCGTTGCTCGCTCAGCTACCAAACCTAAGTTCTGAATTCTCTCTCTTCCCATGCGATGTAAAGAAAAATTGAAAGATCGTTCCCTATTTTCGGCATACGAGGCACCTGTTTTAACACTCTGAACACGAGTATCACTTCCGTTGGTAAGAAAACGCTTTGATGGGCAGCGATGCCAATGCTCCTTGTTAAACTGCGAATCCAACTTCATGGGCCAATCAGGGGGTGCATTTGGTACTACCGAAGACGAACATATACTACACTGAACAATCCAACCCTCGGAGTGCGTGTGTTCTGTTTGAGTTGCCACAGTTTTCATGACGGGGGTCTCAAAATCTAGATAAAAAGCAGCACAAAAACGTCAATCACCAAAATCCACACCTTATAAAGTTATAACAACTCAAGATGAAAGTTCTGATCATTGCTGTAAATAGAGTAAAAAAGTATCAGCCCTTCGACGCTGTAAGTAATTCTCACGAAAGGAAAACGCTTGACTGACACGTCACGTTCGTACAACACGCATGGCGATAATTATATATTTCAACTTAGAGTTGTTAAATTCAACCAAAATTATTTTATAATGAAATCGCAAAGCATACATCCTGTTCTTACTTTAGGTTACGTTTGAAACAATATGTGTCATATGAAAACATTTTGTACTCCTTATGGTTGGGGACACAATACAATTTACTTTCAACAACAACATGTCTCTAAAATGTCTTGAAAGCTAACAATAATACTAAGAGAGAAAACAGTAACAACAACACGGAAGAAAAGTATGCCGCATCAATTCGTCTGTCCAGTAGTAGTAGTAGCAGCAGTAGTAATAGTAGTAGTAGTAGTAGTAGCAGTAGTATTAGTAGTAGTAGTATAGTAGTAGTAGTAGTAGTAGTAGTAATAGTAGTAGTAGTAGTAGTAGTAGTAGTAATAGTAGTAGTAGTAGTAGT
>JANCMA020062052.1:0-26435 GCA_024336925.2 Zoanthus solanderi | reverse complement strand
ATGATTGGGCTAGTGAATACTGCAATAAAAAAAAAATTGTATGAACTTCGATTTTTCATGTGTACTCCCGCCTTAAGCCTCAACCGATGATTCTTAAAATATTTTTAAAATTTCCAAAATCTGAGCCCCGTGATCCTTATAAGCAAATCGGATTCATATTTTAAAAAAATGTGTACTGAGAATGTTCCTGAGGAACAAACACTGGGTTCATTTCCGTACTTAAACTAATTTACCGCTAGTTAGTTTTCTAATTTCCGTACTGGGGCGTACTTATGCATGCATGCAGTTTCATCGCGTATATTACCATAGAAGTTAGGGTCTGGATAAGGGTTAGTTTGTATGATTAAACAATATTACGCCCCAATACGGAAATTTTACCCAAATAGTTTCTATCTAGAACCCTTCTTTGTCAAACTTTGTTGTGATTGAGAACACTATCAAGCAGCAGTTGTATAGTAGATGGAGGTATGAGAGCAGAACTCCATCTACTATTCTAGTTCCCGCAGTACATGTTGGTTGCCAGTTTTTGTGTACAACCATTGGATGCTAGTTTTTTTTTTTACAACCACTGGGAATAATTGTTTGTATTAGGCCTTGGGTACAAACCGCATCAGTGCTAGGACTGGTGTCTAGACTCCATGTTTAGGTTTAGTGCCGAGTTTTTCAACGAATGTCGTTTTATTCAAAATACGGTACGGTAAAACTTTGGCCATTATATGGATTTGGTTCATCGTTTAATCTGCTGAATAATTGTTGGTATGAAGCGTCACAGATGACAAAATTCGCTTTTAGCATTATGATGTTGGAATCCTGTGTTTTGAACTAATTTTGGAGTTTAGATGATAAATAAAACTAACACAAAGCTGGTACTGTGGTGCTTATTTGGAGTTATGTAGTTGCAACTTTGTAATCATGATGTAGTTTTCGCATTGTGATGTACTTTTCGTTGTGTTGAGCTTTCACCTTACAATGTAGTTTCTGCGTTGAGATTTAGTTTTCGCATTATGACGTAGTTTTTGGCGAATTTTCTCGTTAATAGCCACTATAGTAGTTTTTGCATTATGATGCAGTTTTCACATTATGTTGTTTTCGCGTCATGAGGTAGTTTTGCGTTATGTTACCATGATCACTTGCGATCGTATTGTCGGGCGTGATAGGCAGCATGGGTAGGGTAAGAAAATGGCGGCTTTGGAGGGAATTTGTTCAGAATTATCAGATTTTATCCCAGGGTTTTCTTCAATTACTGTAAGCCATGACGAGATAAACTTTTTACATGTAAAGATTGGAAAGATTGTGGAGGGGTCTTTTACAAATCTATTTTGAGGCTTCAGAGTCCCGTAGCAGTATTAATACAGATGAGTCGGTAATACGTCGGCGCTCGAAGACTCCCTACCCTTCAGTCGACCCCCTATTAAAAAATCCTGGTGACCCCTATGTTGCCATAACCGTCGCACTAAAGTCGTGTTCGATTAAATACTCCAATTTGCTCTTGGAAATTGCCAGTCGTGGTCGCCCTACCTTTCCAGAGTATTTTATAAAGGGCATCGGTAAGATAAATCAAGGGCTGCGCATGAGTTGCAATGTCTTAACATGCAAAATTGCATCTCTTATATGACGTCGTACCGAGTCATCTAAGTATTTATACACAAATCATTCCACACAAATGACCGCTGTACAAAGATACAAAAGAAATTTATCACCAAGCTGTTCTGTGGTCTGATTCGAAGTATTTTTATTTCGACGCGCGCCAGTTAAGATATCCGGTTTAAGTAAAGTTAGCCAGAAACCAATAAATAAAAATTTATGCAGTAATCCTTTCTAATCACGTGTTTTACCTACTCGCCGATGCAAGTCAAGCACCAAATAAGAGCGACTAAGCTTTCTAATCAAACACAGATTTCACCAGTCTTTTTACAATTACAGTTTTACGTAAGCAGAAATTCTGATAATTTTCTACATTGATCATCTTACATATAAAGTCTGTAAAACAACCAAAATTAAACGTATTTTTGTGAACAAAAATATTTAAAGTAGATTAAAAACTAAGGTAATGCCTTTGTTACAAAATAAGATGTAAATATTGTCTAATCAAGTTTGATTTTACAAGTAAGATATATAGCGAAAAGACAGATCATCTTTTAGTTCATGTATCAGTTTAAATCGGCTAAGAATAACTTTGCTGTACAACGCCATTAATGAAAGAACTTGGACAATTAGTCGCTGCCAAACTTGATGGAATTCACCGTGGTGCTTATTTGCCCTCCACGATAAGAGCCTCTTTTCTTCTTCGTCTTTTCATGTCTAAAGGACTTGCCTGTAAAAACAAACGTTAACTGTAACACAGAGATTTACAAGCCACTAAAACGGCCACAAAAACAACGACTAAAACGGTCACTAAAACGGCCATTAAAACGGTCACTAAAACCGTCACTAAACCGGTCACTAAAATGGTCACTAAACCGGTCACTAAAATGGCAACTAAAACGGCCACTAAACCGGCCACTAAAACGGTCACTAAAATGGTCACTAAACCGGTCATTAAAACGGTCACTAAAACGGTCACTAAAACGGTCACTAAAATGGTCACTAAACCGGCCACTAAAATGGTCTCTAAAACGGCCGCTAAAACAGTTACTAAAACGGTCACTAAAACGGTCTCTAAAACGGCCACTAAAACAGTTACTAAAACGGTCACTAAAACGGTCTCTAAAACGGCCGCTAAAACAGTTACTAAAACGGTCACTAAAACGGTCTCTAAAACGGCCGCGAAAACAGTTACTAAAACGGTCACTAAAATGGTCACTAAAACGGTCACTAAGGCCAGTAGCAAGTAAAGGCGAATTGCTGTTTTATACCTCACAAGCACAAGAGCCACATTTTCTAATATCGTTACGAGATAAGGTCTTTGGCTTTGAATATTAATTTAATCCATAAAAAAGGTATTTTGTAAAACAAACCTTATCTGGAAATATGAGACCAACAAATCAAAATTAATACTGTTCCTGTGGTGTAATGACTATTTTACAAAGGTGTATTCTTATTAGCGGTTTGCCGCCAGTTGTTTTGAGGTTTTTAGAATGGCAAAATCTTTTTAGAAACAAGTTACAGACGCAAAAGTTTCATTACAATGTACTTTTAGGAAGCTTTCTCCACTTTAGAACTCAGATCTCTGTAATCTGTGTTGACTCACTACCTAAAGTTGTGTGTTGATGAAGCAAATTGTAAACAATGACGTCAGCTGAAACTCGCTTTTACCCTGGGAAGCACACTTCAGTGGATGCAAGTACTCAGCAATAACACATACACAAGTGCTTTCTATAATTGTGATAATCACTTCAACCACATCTCACAGGCGGAGTGTTCTTTATAGACTGATGTATCTAGCATTTAGGGTTCGTGTAGATCTTTGCAAGCATAATTCAAGACTTTCAAGACTTTTTCAAGACTTTTCCAGATTCAAAATAAGGTTAGTAATAATCACTTTTTTAAAAACAAAAATATCAGTTATTGAAATGTTCCTATTGAATGAATTTGTGTCTATAAATGATAATTCACTCGAGAATAGTTAATGCATGTCTTAAGACCAATATTTTGAGTTAAACAAACACAAAATACAACCACTGAACAGTCGATACATTGAACTCACTCTTTTAACCTAGAGCGTTATTACCTCGGAAGAATTAAATAAGTAGGAAACATCGAGATTCTATTCCTTAGAATTAAAGCCCAAAAATGCCGGACTTTTTTCTGGTTTCCAGACTCTGTACGATCTCTATGCATAATTCAGGTAAAAAGTCACGATCTTCACGCGAAATCTACTATTTTTTTTTCAAATATAACCAAATATGTTTGTACAGGCCTCAGAAAGATTTTTGCCTTTTGGACAGTTACTCGGGAAATTTAATTTGTGCACAATGCATCATTTCAGGGCAAAACTAGCACTGTTAAACAGTATATTAGCACAAACAAAACAAATACTTCAACAATTTACTGGTTTAAAAACCACGATATGAAACAAAGACAACTGTATTTTTGAATATTGCAATGAGCAAGTTTAGTCAATTTTTTTCCCTATGCAAAAGTCTATTTGTCAACCTGGTAAAATTATAAATGATACTATTAAATAATCATTGTCGCCTTTATTATCATCCTCATATTATCATTATAACCAACATGAGCTGAAAACAGCAAGCATAACTAATGCAACTTTATCATTAAGTACCTTTTGTAAACTTCAAGTCTTTGTTTGCTCTCTCTCCCCAGTCTCCTCTTGAACCAACCTGTACAGAATTATTTTTGAACAAATTCATTACAAAACCCTCTTTTTCTGACGTTGAACATGAGGCCACTAGTAAATATGGGGTGTACTTAAAATTACCAGTTTGAAGACCAAAATAAGCACAAATATCTAAGAAAGAGCCACAAATAGCTAAGTTTTAACTTGGCGTTTTAACGTTTTTAAAAAAAGTGGAAAAGCTTTAATTACCTTGGCTTCAAAACTATTGTCCTTTAAGCGAACATCAACTTCAATGTCTTCTGATTTCACTCTCCTAAAAGGTTGAGGAGCAGAGTAGCATTTTGCCTAAAAAGAAAGTGACAAACCGTTATCTACAGCCACTGATATTTTATTCAAAAAATTTACCTTCATCATGCACCACAAAGATCTTTTAAAACAAATTAACAAAAAACAGAGCTCTAAGACTAAGCAGGGAGAAAGAAAAACAGAATACTTCTGGACACAAAAGATATTTGCCTCAACTTCATGAGTTTCAAATAATTCATTAAAAGTCAAAGGAAATTCATGCAAAAGTCTAAAAAATATGTAACAAAAGTATGGATAAGGTAGATAATTTATGTTAATATACCAATCTTGAGAACCTTTACGATTTGGTAACATCTGCGATTGCAAAGTCGTTGGAGACGAGTAACATTATTTATCTATGTGCAGGGAAAGCACCTTTAAAAAATGTTATAAAGGAAATACTGAACGTAAATATGAATTTTAGAAATTTTAGTTGTAAAACTTTGTTTTTTATATACTTTTGATGAAATGAATTTAGGCCAGACCAATTTAATTTTTCGAAGCACGACTTTTTTTTTTAATTTTCAGGGTCGGTCGGTCGGAAAAAAAGCCAAAAAAAAAGGTTCTACAATAATAGAATAGAATGGCGTTTCAAAATTCAATTCACGGATTTTCATGTATAAAATTATTAACTGTAAATGTACGTCAAGTGATTTCGTTACAAGTATATATTTGCGATGTTTTCCTCATTATTTTTGATTGACAATCTAATGCAAAATACACATGCGTTAATTAAGGAAACGTCAGTTATGTTTTCTTCGCATTTAGAAATACATTAAAGAAGCTTTCGGGTTTTGAAATCAATTTTTATTTTATTTTACTAAGAAAATTTTAAAATTAAAACTTCGAACGTTGATATCATTGCTATTGTTTTTCTTGAAAAAGATCGTTCTCTTTTTATTTTATTTTCATTTCTCCTGAAACAGGGTCGGTCGGGTCCGTGCTTCGAAAAATTAAATTGGTCTGGCCTTAAGTGGGTCGTGTGATTCTAGTTGCTTTGTGCCCTGTGTTGGTGTCTAATTCTTCTGCTTCATAGTTTAAAGCCTGTTTCAAATGCTACATTTTCTCACGTAACAAATTTACTGTAAATAAGCTAATATGAGTAGAAGCAAAACACTCGTGTATTTGCAATAAATTTTGCATAAAAAAAGATGTTTACTCTACAATAATAGAACAATGCAATAGGGCTCAGCCTGCCAGCCGGCTCTCGCGTAATGAGCGTGCCGTGAGGAGAATGGGGAGAGAGAAGTGGTCTCCTTTCCACTTATCTCTCCCCATTTTCCTCGCAGCTCACTCACAACAGGACAGTGGGAAAAGTGAATGACAACCGCTAAGCACTTTTATTGCAGGTTCATCATCACCAGTGAAATCTTCAATCGACCATTGATATGGTATGGATGACAACCGCTGGGCGCATGTACTGTATAGAGCCAATTAATTGCCACTGGAATTCTAAAATGTCGATTTGTCAAGAATAGTATATATACAGCTAGCTATCGCTCATCGCTCATTGCATTAATTTGGCAAGTCTTTATTTCATTTTAAATATTCTAGCAGCTATTGTAGTACGAATCATATGCAAACTACAACTGTGTATTGTATTTGGTTGTAAGAATATACCAAGACATATGCAAGACATATGCAAACTTAACCCTAATATTCATTTCATGTTCATGCAAAAATTTAAGAAACAATAATAATTTATTATTTTTAAATTATTTGAGATCATGTTGTTTATACAAGTTTGCACACTCTACCTTTTTCAAAGAAAGTATAATGAGAACAAGATCCAAAATATTTCTATGATGCATCAAATAAATACTTTAAAAACATATCACAACTAAACAACAACAAAAAATAACAGACTGGCAATCTATCTCACCTCTTTATTCTTTAATTTTTCAGAGCTTGGCTTAATAGCTGGAGTGGACGTAGTCAGAGCTGATGAATAAACGTGATACAATAGATGTTACATAGTAGGCACACATATACATATCTATTTGACAAGTTTTTAATAAAGAAATATTTCTTGTAAACAATGCTAACATCTTGAAACATATCCAAAAAAATTTAATATAGGCAGGGTTGCCACCTTTCCAGGACCTTCTCTTTTAAATGACAAAAGCTAAATCTTTTACGAGCCAAGTGGCCCATGGAGCCGGTGCTTATTTCCGGTTTCTGTAGTGTTAAGCGGATGAGAGTCTTTGACTCCCCCTGGACGGGACACTAATCCATCACAGGTTAGCTCCCAGCAGACACTGGTACTCATTTACCTACCCTGGAAGGATGGAAAGGTGAGTTAGTTTAGGCGGAAAAGAAGGTCGCACAAATCAGTTCAAATCTTGGCAGATCGAACTAGGAACCTTGTGGCTGGAAGGCAGAGATCTTACCAACTGCGCCAACCACGCCCGCCCGCGAAATAAGTACATTTGAATCAATTACAAGCAAGGAAATATATTTTGGTCTTCAGATTGATTTTTTTTTTTTTGGTTTTCATATATGTAGTACATCAACCAATCATTCACTATTATCTTGCTATGCCGATTATTAAGTATCATATGTATAAGAGAAGCGGAAAAATATTCCTTAAGTTTACGTCTAATTGGAAATGAAAATATAACTAAACTCATTGACAGCTTTGTATCTTTTCTGTTTTTTAATGTGGGATTAAGTTTAGAATTTTTGACACGTTTGGAAAACTCCCATGCTAAGTGAATGAACAAAGGTCTTTTACATATCTATTTGAAAAGCGAAAGTAACTTAATACGCCGTCAAACGGTCCGGACATTTGTCGGACCAAATGATGGCCAATATTTAATTTGTATAATTTCGGATGAAAATGACAAACGGTCCTGACATTTTGCCCGACATTCGTATGAGGTCTGCTTAGCAAATCATTATCATCGGTTGTGACTTCATTATATACCTCAAAAAGAGGTAATCGAGAGGGGATTGGAATCGAATTGTCTTCCGAACAAACTCTCGGGAACAAACGTTTGGCGGGAAAATGCGAGTTAAAATGAAAATTAAAAAATTGATCATGGAGAATTGTAGTCGAACTGATTTTGCAAAAGGTAGTGAAATTGTATCGGTAATTGTTCGGAAAATTGTTGCTGACGAGGTTCAGAAACTCTCTGCCGATGTTTGTTTGTACATTCATGCTGTAGAATGGATTAAACCAAATTACTTTTCCATGTCTGTACTTGCGGCTATTCTGTACGGTGTGAGTTGCTAGTTTCTTGCGTTCGTCAGTGTAGGTCAATTTTTTGTCGTGTTCGTTTTGTTTAAGTGCACATTTGTAGTGTGATTTGGCTTTCTTAAAGAGTTCTTTGTTTGAGGAAATGTCGGAGATTCGTCGGCCAATAATTGCTGGTAGATGTTTTATTATTGTAGGCAGATGGCTGGAATTGGTGTCGATGTAGAGAGTTTCGTTGTTGCGCTTTCTGTATGCATGCATAATGGTTCCGTCCGTGAGGTTTAGAGTGACGTCGAGGAAATTAAGTTGCAGACTTTTAGGTTTGATCCTTTAAAAGTCTTTGAAACTATATTGGTTCAATCTCGTACCTTGAGTCTTCGTCCCCTACTGCACACGCTGGCTTGACAAGACGAGCGACTCTCGAAAGTTTCGTTTGAAAAGGGATTTTGATTGGTTTACGAAAAACAATGCATATCTATAAGCGCATCTATCCTTTATAATACGCATGCACACCCAGAAATTTTTGTCATGTGACTCTGTCAAAAACAATAGAAATGTTGGGTCGATGTCAGTACAATGTTTGCTCAGAATTAAAATTTACCCGATATTGACCTAACAAAAAAAATCCGCTCCCGACATTGTCGGATTGCCATGTCAAATGCTCCGAGAATTTGACCTCATTCGATTTGACCCCATTTGATCGGACGCATTTTGGGTGAAACGTGAAATGTCGGGACAGACAGGGGTTTAAAGGGCCTTTGGTTTCTGTCTCGTAGCCACAGTGCTAGGTTAGGAAAATATGCAGTAAATTAGAGAATTAGAGCAAACAAAAAAAAATCCCTTAACATCTGGTTGAGTCAGTTGTTTTTTTTTTGAGCAACACAATTTCGTTTCTTGGTCGTCACGCGATTTTCAGTTTCAGTTTCAGTTTATTTATTTGCCAGAAAAAAAAAACATAAGTACAGACATTCAGAATATTACAAGATTGTTAAATAAATCAGACGTAAATTAAAATAAAAGGAATAAAAGTTTTTTTTCTGGCGAGGAAGCTCTAATAGAAACCATGGGGCTTATTGTTAATAATAATGCTATGCAAATAAACGGAACTAAATCGACATTTTTAAAATGGTTTACTGTTGTAATTGAATCAGTTTAGCTTTGTCTAATTGCTAAATAAAATAATACTATCTGAGCACTTGTCAATAATATTTAATGGTCAAATCTGCAAATTGCTGTTTTTGCATTCCTTGATTCTAAACCTTTTGCTTGTTTTGCAAAAGTTTTTTTAAACTTCTTATGTATAAATCCTCTTATAGGAAAAAACAAAACAAATCATTCATTAGATCTATTCATTTCTGATTATAATATTATTAAACTTGCAACTGAAAACTGATCAGTATCAAGGGCATGTTGTATGATTTTACAAGAAATTATCTGAAGCAATTCTAGAAAGACCCTGATTGTGTTTATTTTTTGTAATGTCCTGGGGAACTGTGTCAGTAGATAGGGAAGGATGACTCTGTATTGAAGTAGCCAATGAAGTATAAGTTTTTTTTTTCAAATTATAAATGTATTATTGGTAATTTATTTCTTTGTGTGTTAAATTACCAAGGACGGGCCATCTTGCATATCGGCTGGGAAAAAGTATCAAAAAGCGTCAACCAGAACTTCAAATCACCGAAAAAGATTTACTCTGTGTGAGGATTGCAGGACTGTGCCACGATCTAGGTAAAATGTCAGGCTAGGGTGAACTATATTTGATTTGTCTATTTAAAAAGAGCGAAAAAGAGTTCAAATCTTTTTACAATGACATTTATATGCACCTTTGTCTTTTTCTTGAAAATAGCATCAATATAGCTACTGCTTTAATAGTGCATTATAGTTTCCCCCCATTGTTTGACTGTAGGTGTAGAAACTTCTGTTGGAGAAAAATGGCTGGGTTAGTTTTGCTTTCCTGAGTGTTGATTTACATACAGTTTTATCAATCCACCGTTAATTAAACCCTTCCTTTTATATATCCTCCTCTATGTACATCCAAAGCATCATCATTAACCAAACCCTTCCTTCTCATACAGTATCCTCCTCTATGTACATCCAAAGCATCATCATTACCTTATATCCTCTTCTATGTACATCCAAAGCATCATCTTTGACTTAGCCCTTCCTTTCAATAACCTCCTGTATTCCAATTTGCTTTTTTCGTTGTGATGCTAACTCTCGAAGCATCATTATTACAAAACAAAAACAAAATATATTTTTATATAATTTTTTTTATACATATATATAGTTTTCAAATTATTAATATTCTTGTAACTGACAAAGATGTGAGTCACACAGAAGCATGTACTTTTGAATAAAATCTATCTTAATATTTTTGCGAACTTTCACAATAAAAACTTTTGTGAATTAAATTCATGATGATCATAGATTCTAGCTTTTCATCAGTGGAACTGTGGAACTCAAAGCTGGAGCTTCTTACAATACAAACTCCCGTAATAAAAACTTGCTCTTTTGTAGGCCATGGACCTTTTTCTCACATGTTCGACACCATGTTTATACCCGAAGCTCGTAAAGATTATGATTGGAAGGTATAGTAATACTTATAAATAGTTTTGATAAAAGGTTGCATTTTTACACTAACGCCTTTTAGTTGAAAAGAGTGGCTGATATTACTGTACATCGTTATTGCGTTCAACAAAGAAGAATACAGTCATAGTTTTATGTTAGGTGTCCTGTAAGTCAAACGGCAATAATCAAGGAAAACTGTTTAGAACTACAAAAAAGCTGGTTTCGGAGAAAAACGATGGGTTAATGTTTCCAGGTTATGCCGATAAGTTGGTTTTGGCCAATGACATTGGAAAATATTTCGCCAGAAAAATTGAAAGAATTAGAGCTGACAATGACCACGCAGGTGTGAATATAGACGAGTTCGTCATAATGACTACACCTACTGAGATAACGCCACTATCATCACTCAAGGCACTGTCAGAATCTGATGTCCGTGCCCTCATTCAAAGGTCAACTAAGACAACCTGTACTCTTGTTCCCATGCCAACTTCACTTCTGGTTAATTATTTGGATAAATTACTAGTTATCAATAATTACAACCATGATAAACACATCTCTTACCACTGGACATTTCCCAGATGAATGGAAACAAGCTCTTGTTAAACCGTTGTTCAAGAACTCAGGATTGGATGCAGTGTTCAATAATCTTCGCCCAATCAGTAATAATCGCCAGTTCGTGTCCAAACTTACAGAACGTTAGCTTTGATCTTCCGTTTGGTGTCCTTCAAGGCTCGTGTCTTGGCCCACTGTTATTTACAATGTACAGTATGTGAGCGAACTGTTCAAAGTGATAGAAGAACATCTACCTGTCGTGCATGTGTATGCGGATGACACTCAATTATACATATCATTCAGACCTAATGCTGGAGCAACCCAGACTGAAGCAGTAGAAGCAGTGGAACGATGTGTTAACGCCATCAGAAAATGGATGGTAAAGAATAAACTGAAACTCACGAGTGACAATAAGACCAAAGTCCTGATCATTGGCACTAGACAGCATCTTGCCAAAGTCAACATTAGTAAGATCACTGTTGGTGGTACTAACATCGCCCCAATCTTGACAACTTGAAATTTGGGAGTATGGTTTGACAATCACCGTAATCACAGGATGACAATCAATAAATCCTGTAAAGCAGCTTACTACCATCGCTACAACATTAGGTGCATAAGGAAGTATTTGGATTGAAAGACTACTGAGACTCTGATTCATGCATTCATCACGTCTTGCATAGACTATTGTAATATTCTGCTTTATGGCACACCAGCTATTGACTTAAATAAACTGCAGTGAGTTCAAAATGTAACAGCGAGGTTAATCAGGAACGTCCCTCCCTGGGAATGTATCACCTCTGTACTGCAATACATTGGCTTCCAGTTAAATATCGTATCGACTACAAAATATTGCTCCTCACTTTTAAAACTCTAATTGATGTTCTGAGTAGATTGGTTAAATGGGTAACTTTATTAGATTTCTATATCGTGCCCTATCTCTCTTCATTCTCCATTTGTTTTTACATGAAAGTATTTACGGTGTTCAACTTATCCATAGAGAAAATAATGCCTTGGGATCCCCGCAGTTACCTCATACATTACATTAACTGGCTGCGTTTCCAGGGTTGTTAGTCCTTGTAGTGTAGTGGTTAACACGTCGGACTAGTAAACCGAAGATTTGTGTTTCGATTCCCGCCAAGGGCTTAAAAATTGTTTTCTCTTCTTTCATTCTACATACGCTTTAGTTTTTCTTGTTGAGCATATCCTTGTATTATCCATTTATGTGTATCTGGTACAGGCCAGGATATTTCACTCTAACGATCGTTTCCAGTTACGTGTCGGGTCCGTGCTGGCAAAATGACGGAACCGAAGAATCAGTTGTCTAAATTTGTAAAAAATACAACAATGGCTATTGCAAAGTGTTAACACATTAAGTATGACCGACAGAAGAGTGGAGTTTAGATAGCTATTTATATATACCGTATTATAACTAATAAGCTTTCAATGTCCATATATAGCAGCTATGCATGTAGTCAAAAGACGTAATGTTTGCTTACTAGAAACGTATTTATTACACAATTTTTAGTCTCCTTTATAAAAAAAATGTTCCCATGATCAAAATTCGCGGAACCAAAAAGTTGTTTCCGACAGTTTCCCATGAATCAGATACACAGACCAAAAACTGGTTTCCGAAAATTTCTGAAATTTCCAGGCCTGTTGGTATCGAACAGTGAAACACATCGTTTTTAGTCGTGGATACGCGAAGCGTAGGACGACTATTGCCGTGGGTCAGAATATGCAAATTTGTCACTCACTCAGATGTAAACAAAATTGATAATACAACGTGAGACCAACTGATATCGACTTTCCGAAATAATGTCGGAACTGTTCTATTTACTTAATGGCAAATGCAGCAACGAGCAAGTCGAGAAGCAAATTTTAATTTTAAAATTTGTATGACGTAACTGCTAAAGAACAGTTACATTGAAAAAGTTTCTTATTTAAGTGTAGAATCAAAATAAAATCTTATGACTTTTCACCCAACACCATCCGCTCACAATAGTTCCAGGTCCAGAATAGATCCTCTATTTCAAGTCAAAAATAGTTCCTAGTTCTAAAACTGTGTTGCTGTAAAAGGAAATTTAACTATTTGCAAAATAATTCAAGTTTAATGTATAATGTATCCACTACTCATTCACAGTTCCCTTTGATTTTTTTTTTTTTTTTTGCTACAGGAAACGTTCCGAGCAGTACCAGAGGGTGGAGTTCAAGCTTCACCTCCACAGCGAAAGAAAAGTAGCTCGATATTTGGAAAGTGGCGCACTAGGACAACGTCCAAGATGTCTGTGGGAAGTAGGACAAGCCCGTTATTGAGCGAGTCAAGAACAAGCGCCCCAACAGATTTGGCTTGTTAGCACATAAGTCATGATAACTTTTAGTGGACTTGTGAGTCATGACCCAATTCCTCCATTGATTGACTCTTTAGTGGACTTGCGAGTCAAGACCGAACTTTTCCATTAATTTTCCCTATAGTTGACTTGTTAGCCAAAATCCAATGCCTCCATGGATTGTCAGTGGTCTTGTTATCAACAAATGCTTATCATGAGAGATGTTAACTGACCTGGGGACACGTGGAAGTTAGTCTTATTGACCTTATTTAATGCAGAGGTTGCAATTTGCTAAACACCAGTTAACAATTGGGTCGTCAATTAAATATCTCATTTTCATTATTAGTATATACAGTTCTTTTACTTTTTCCATATAATTAATGTAAGCTTTCTAGCATACGCTGTTACGCAACTTTCCCGTAATGATGCTATAAAAAAAGCTTATTAAGTTTAGTTAGATATTCCCAGCATCAACAGACTTTATCACCATTTGTCTCATCGTTGACTCACGGATACTCCGTAAGAGTAGCAGTGAGTTATAGCAGGGATTTTCTCATTTGCACAACATTTTGTGAAACAATGGTTATTGTTTTAGATCCTCCAGCCTGCTTTGCTCGGTTAGTTTGTATATAAAGTGTCTCGATCCGCAATATTTACCAGTTTACGGAAACTGGTTCTACTTTAGTTTTATCGTTTAAGCAATCTTGTGTTCGGTTCTTTGATTCATTTTGGGAATTGGTTTAATTGTTTGCTATTATTATTGGATATTCGTTCGAAAATTTAAAGCCGAATTGAGAAAATCAGAGGGAAATCTGGGATAACACTCTCACTTTTTGACAGGAATTTTAAACGACTCGTGTGTGGAGGATGTTAGTTTTGGTCTGAATTGTAGTTTTACTTGTGCGCAGTATCCGTGAGTCGTCTCATTAAGACTTTTGATTTATTAGTTCCTATGATGTTGTTGATAGACAACTTCCAAAGATTGTTAGTAGTGACCTTAAGCAATGAAGACGCCGACGCCGAGGGCAAAGAACAATAGTAAGTACATTAACTGCACGTTGGAATGCATCGAGCTGTACGGAGTTGTCGCTAAAGTTAGAAGGTGAAAAGACCGTTTTTGGAGTTCATAATTACAAAAAATGTTCTCAGTGTTAATTTAGCTTCAGGGAGAAACATTCCATCGTTTTCTGTTCACAAGATTCAACCCGGAGAAAACAAAAGCAAAATAACCCGCACAAAGAAGAAGAGTGTTGTTAACCAGAATTGTGTTCTTTGAGCCGTGGACGTTGGCGTTCTCGTTTTCGTTGCTAAAGGTCCCTAATTTGTCACAACACACGTCCGGTGGGCTATTCGAGATGTGTTGAGCAAAGCTCGAAAGCTGTCTTTTAGTTTTGTATGTATAAGACACTCTGGCCGTATCATTAGTTACATCTATTATAACATAGAGGGCAAAATTACTTGGTGCTGATTGGCTTACGAGGGAGGGCTTTTTTCTTTAATTGAGGACAAAATTACTTGGTGCTGATTGGCTCACGAGGGAGGGCTTTTTTCTTTAATTGAGGACAAAATTACATGGCTCTGATTAGTCGCTAGTTTGCGAAATATGTTGTTTTGGCAACAATGGCATCGCGGTTTACCGAAGTTGATGAAAACGGAATTATAGATTTAATATTTTGTTCTCTCTTTTTCATGGCTAAATTTTCTTGCCTGAAAGCCGTTAAATGAATTTGTATATTAAAACTTGATTTGCATAAAATGCTACTTTTCTTGATCTGATTGGTTTAGAAAAAAGCGAGCAAAGAATTATGCCCTCGATGTCATAAACGTGTAATCGCATGGTTCCTCGTAAAATTAAGGATTGATTTCACTTGTGTTTTCCATTTTTCTGACTTGGGCAATTTTGGACAAAATTGAAAATACTCTGAAATTAATCAGTAATTTTACTCGGCCCCATGCGA
The DNA here is from genome assembly GCA_024336925.2 of Zoanthus solanderi. NCBI lineage: Eukaryota > Metazoa > Cnidaria > Anthozoa > Zoantharia > Zoanthidae > Zoanthus > Zoanthus solanderi. Next base: position 11,252 of record JANCMA020062052.1, on the reverse strand, counting down.
TTACCCATGCTAATAACACTAATGATTGTTGGTCTTGACACTTCAGAGGAGCTGCTTTTTTGACGCTTGGTTGTGAAGCAGTAGCAAATAAGTTTACATAGAACCTATTGGCTCTCCCTTATGTTTGCTGCCGTAGTTTCTTCCTTTCCATTATTTTGCTTTTTTCAGAAGTATTAACACTGGTATGCCTTGAGAGCTGGGGCATAGCAGGGGAGACCTTTGTTCTAAATTACCGAAATGTATGTAAATATAACTTTTAAAATGCACTCGGGTATGCGGGTGGAAAGAAAGGCATCTTGTATCCCATAGGTTGAGAACGGAATGTTTTGTGGGTGAATTTTGTAGAAGAAAGTTAGTTTGGCTAGATAATTAAAATATGGTCAACTTTTTTCATTTCAATAAAAATATTTTTCCACACGTTTGTATATTTCTTTGTAAGCTCGAGCTTATAAAATATTCGCGTCTAGCGCGTCTATTTCAACAGAAGAACAACAGAAGCATTCAACTGTGTCCGCCATATTGTTTTGTTCGCCCCAATTACCCATCATGCAACTAACGTCGTGAACCGGTCTATGGGGGTTTCTACTCTCCGGTTGTAGAAGCTTTGTCATCACCTCGACCATTAAAATATCTCGCCTACATAATAGAGAAGATAGCCTATTGCTACTATACAGGATGGAAAAAGTGCAAATAAAAAAAAAGAAAAGAAAAAAAAATCTGAGCTCCTAAATGTTGAATACGTCCTCGAAGGGACTCGAACCCTCAATCTTCGCCTCCGGAGGGCGACGCCTTATCCATTAGGCCACGAGGACCAAGCAACACCTCGTAGAGCCGAAATTATTACAAAGTATGCTTGACGTCATAAAAATTGAGACTACAATGCAATATGGGTAATCTAAAATGGCGGCAGTTTTGACTCGATATGATAAAAAGAATATGATGACCTGTATCTCCATAATGAATGTCTATACTTGTCAGCGTCCGTATTAACCAATTTTTAAGTATTTCATGTGATCAGCCCAAGGAGGAAATATCACAAATCACTGAAGATGCGATTTCGTTGCAAAATTGTGGATATTGCCTGCATTCAGCATTTCAGTCGTAAGTTTTTTTTTCAGTGTTACCGCTAGTACAGTCCAGAAAAGTTGTATCTGCTGCAGCTTCACTTAAATTTTATCCACTACTCATTAAAGGATTCAGGGTTACTGTTTCCTGTTGATTAATGAATATAACTTCACTATTTTTTAAAAATCTTTTTCTCTCTTGGACTTGGAGCTTGAATTGAACTCAAATTATTTGAGAAATTTTATGTCTCAACTTTTTCCTGGATCATAGTTAGAATTTTGAATAACACTTTACAATCCATATTGACTTTTTTGTTTCAACACAACTCAATCAGGTTTCATTGCTGCAAACAGGATTTGAAACCCAACAGGAACCAATACATTGGAAGGTCTCTAAAACAACTGATGCATACCTGTCAACTCTAGATCTCCCGGATAAAACGGGAGTCTCCAAGCTTTGCTTTCTCCGGGAGAGATTTTTGCTAAGTTGGCATACATTTACTGTATTCTCCAGGTTTTTCATTTTGCTATTTTCTCATACAGTTGTAATTTTATAATAAAATTTCCAGGTTTCTAGGTTCTAGGGAGTTGACAGCTATGCTAATAGTATTCCTTCAGCTTTTTTTATTCTTTTATTTGGGGCAGTCTTGATTCATTGTCAATTGTTTTTCATTGAATTATACATTGTTATGTTTTTGGCTCAACTAAGGACCAGTCAGTCTTGTGCAACTTAGACTTAATGGCTCCTTCTAATTTTTATGTATCATAGGCATATAATAACACAGATTACATAAGTTCAGTTTCAACCAATGAAACAAACCTAAAACAAAGCTTGCACCAACCCTCATCCAATCAAGAAGCAGAAATCTCCAACTTAATTTGGTTTTGTCCCATATTTATTTTGTTGTCAATAGTGCCTAATCATTCCCTAGAATCTCCCAAATCCTTTGAGGTAGAGGTAATTATTTATTCAACACAGTAATTGACCAACTACTAAGAGAGTGGTCACAGATTTCATTTTACTGGTGCATTCCAGATGAGAGGGAGATATCAACCTTCCCTTTTCATTCTCATTAGTTCTTAGAATTCATACAGTATTTAGCCAAATATAATGAAAACCTTAGGAAGAAAACTTCCTTCCAACATAATTTTTGACTGAGTTCATTTGTTTTTTGTTGCTTTACAAATTGTGTACAGGGGTGCTGACAGCAATCTCTCGTATGTCCAAGACTTGTGTGTTGAGGTTGACACCCAATAAACTATATTTTATCATCACAGAAAGTGTAGCACATGGTGGAGTGTCCATTTGGTGTGAACTTAATCAGGTATAACTTCCAGATTGCTAAACATTGAGCTTTGTTTTACCTCTTTATTACATGTTTATGTGTAAGGCAAATACTATGTTTATAAATTTATCCAGGTTTGTTATTACTGATTAATTAATTTTCATTGGTGACACATTTTTGTCTAGGCCAGTTGTTCATGTTGAATAGTAAAAGCTCTTGACAGAAGTGCATTCATAATTTGGCAACTAAAGAACAAAGTGACAATTAAATAAAAGTTCATCGTAATTTAAATTTTTTGATCAATCAGGTACTGTAAGAATTTATCTTCTTATTCTTGCCATTGATTGACTGTAGCTAACAATTAAAATGTCAGCTTTAAAATGAAACTATTTATTGAAACAATAAGTTGATTTTCGTCCAGGTTATGTGGACTATTAAACTATACCTTTGATATAATTTTTATTAATTTGTCAATCAAATTTATTTATAAATTTAAAAAATTGATTTAAAATTTGTTCATCGACAGAACAATATTTTTGAAGATTATGGAATTGAAGGACAAGATGAAAACAACAATATTTATCTTGAACTAATCCCAGAAAATTTAACAAGAGCTATGAAGTCTGCAACAAATGCCCAAGCAGTTAAAATTAAACTGACAAAGAAGCACACTCCATGCTTGACATTTGATATTTCTCTGGTGAGTTAAGAATGTGTAAGATATTTTATTTGAACATCTTTTTCGTATTAGTAGGTTTTGATTTACCTGGTAAATGTTCTGGCGCATTCTATTCTTAGGTCCGAGATAACTGTCCTCCTTCCTAATAATTTTTGGAAAATTTTCTACTCAGGACATTTTTATTCCAACACCTTCAATTATTAATTTTAAGGAAATTTTTATACAGTGGGCAATTCTGCTGAGCACTGTCGGTAAAGTTATTCATATGCACTGGTTAGGAAACTTTACAAACTCCAAAGAAGAATACAATGTTTCTTAGTTCCATGTTGTGTGCACGGTCACGGTTAGGATCTTGTATTCTAGGTGTGATGTTTCATTAGTCTATTGGCCATTAATGCTCATTTACATCTCAAAGCCTTTTGTTATTTGTGCACAGTCAACTTCATATTTCAATAGGGAAAAGGAGAACAAAAACATACAACAAAGAAAGCCATTAAGTTTTCTAACCAGTCAATTGTACAGTACTAACTTTGCTTTGAGAGACTGAGTGCCATCTGACAATAGTAAATGGAGGCGTGCTGAAAGAAGTAGAAAAGATTTGCTTCTTGATGCACTGGACTGTGAAGTAGGAGTGGAGAGAGCAGTGCGAGTGAGCGTAACAGCTGCATGGAGACAATGGCGAGAAATAGCCAGTTTATTGGTGAACTGCAGCATAGGACTGAGGACTAGAGGAAGGGTCTATGAAGCTTGTGTGAGATCTGCTCTATTGTATGAGGCCGAAACCCGGGAATTGACAAGCAGACTGATGGATGTTCTACGCAGATGTGATTGCAGGATGCCGAGATACATGGCAGGAGTTCTGAGATGGCAAGACGGGAGGTCTAGCAGTGAGGTGGCAGAGATGTGTGGAGTTGAAGACCTTTTTGTTAAGTTGAGGCACAGTCTAAGACCGAGATGGTCTGAACATGTGAAAAGGGCAATGGGGGCTGTGTTGGGTGAGGTGAGAGTTTGGGGGCGACAGCCGGCAGGAAGGCCTAGGAATAAGTGGTGTGATTGTGTGATGGAGGATATGAACCTGGTGCAGGATCGATGGATGTGGAGGGCATTTATCGCCCATCCAATCCCATCCTAGATAAGAAAATGTGGACATTAAACGAGAATGATGATGATGAATTTTATCACTGAAAGAGAAAAGGAGTACAGGTGCATGGACAGATGGTCACCTTTCAAAAATTGTCTTGACATTTCACTCAATATCTACCTGACATTTGTTGGGTCAAATGTTGGGAGCGTTTGACATGACCATCGAACAATGCTGCGAGTGGGTTATTTCATGTTGGGTCAGTGTTGGGTGAAATTTGATTCTTAATAAGATTCAACCTAACTTTCGATTATTTTTCTTGTCATGTTTGTTTGACAACAAAAGTCCTGGGTGGCCATTCGTATTATAAAAGATAAATCCTTCAAAGTGAGATTAGTTTATTTACCAGACCACATGCAGTTTGAATGTCAGGCAAACGGTCAGGATTGTTTGACGTGTTCCTCTGATAACAAAACTGGCCAACATTTAGTCCAACAAATATTAGATGAAATATTGGAATCATTTGACAGGGACTTAATCCAGGCCAGTGATCAAATATAGTTTTTTAAATATATTACATGCTTCTCCTGATCTGCATCTTTTTAACAAAGTACATGAAATATTATTATAATATAATTTTAATATACACTTTTAGACAGTTCTGTTTTTCTGTTTTTTTGTTACTAGTAAATACTGAAGGTAAGGTTACAGTTTTATTACAAGTAAATTATATCATTTAATATTTATTTAATAATTAAATGATTGTATTTTCAATTTTTTAAAAAAAAACACACAACTTTCATACTTTTACCAGCCATCCCTAACAAGCCACACAAGGACAGTTCTACATGATGTTCCAGTTGGAGTTGTTGCACAAAGAAATTGGGAGGATTACTCAGAACCCAACATGTTAGACTATGATGTGAGCTATAACTGCATTTTGATATTTTAGCTGTTATAACCTACCATATATTATTTTACCATCAAGGTTTTTTTTGATACTTTTATTCTGTCTAAGTATACAGGATTTTCTTGACTGGTGTTTGGTTTTTCGGTTATAAAAAATATATACTAGGTTTGTAGATGTGATATCACTGAGCTAATATCAGATTACTGACTGTAAGGATACTTGCCAACTCTCACACACTTTTAATTAAAATTTTAGTTTAAAAAATTTGTATCAAATTATTTATAAGTCTAATAATTACACATACTTGTGGGACTAATGTTACATGTGTTCATCCAGAGAGGTTTTTTTATGCTAAGTTTGTTAAAAATCACATTCATTTTTGGCTCTTTGCACCTGTAGTTCAATCAGTTCACATATAGGCTGCAGTTAAGACATTAAAACCTCTTTTGTTCTGTATATATCTCAAAGATCATTCTACGGTAACGAAGTGTGAACTTGAATCGTATGTTGATGACTCAAAACTATGCCAGTCCTGTCATTTCCAGTGTCGAATGTTGAAGGTGCATTACAGAAACTTTAAAATAAAATTACATCGAGTCGCAACCTGGTGCTGTGAAAATGACTTGTTGATAAATCCAGACAAAACCAAATTTCTACTTATTGTTACAAGACAGCAGTTGAACAAACTTGAACCCATACCAACACTTTCCTTTTTGGGAAAACGCTTAAATCCAGTTCCATCAGCCAAGGACTTGGGCGTGTCTTTAGACCCCAACTTCACGTACAGTATAACAACCACATCTATATAGTAAATGTTGCATCTTCCGGTTTTTATAAACTTTGTCAAATCAACAGAGTACGTTCAAGTTTCCGTCAACTCCAAGACCCTAAACACGCTGGTAAATTAATTGGTTTTCAACAAAATGACATATTGTTCCTCTGTCTAGGCAAATACATCTGCCTCATATATAAATAAACTTCTTATCAATTAATTCAAAACTTTGGATGTAAAATTGTTACCAACACCAAGAAATTTGATTATGTAATAATGCCTCTTCTTCATCAACTAAACTGGCTTACCGTGAAAGCTAGATACTCTGATGTTTAGAGACCTAGTATTAATAATGTACAAAATGCTTATTAAATAAAATGGCACCTAGTTACTTTAGGGAAAAGTTTAGCAAGAGGTCCGAAATATATGAAAGGCAGATCCATCAAAGAGACAGTTTAGATATCCCATTATACAAGTCTGCTGCAGGTCAGCGCACATTTTGTTATAGAGCTGTGCATTATTGGAACAATCTCGACTGAAGCATTAAATCTGCTAAAACTGTAAAATCTCATGGCCAGAAAAATCGGAAATTAGTGGGAGGCGCTTACATCGACTAGCGAATCGACCTGTCAATCACCAAATGGGAATACTTCCACGCTATTGGCTGGCAGTGCACACAGTTCTTTCTAGGACTAGAAAAATGGCGTCCACTCGTGGCCACATTTCCGTTGGTTTTTTTGCCGATTTACACAAGCGGACAACAGCGGATTTTTATTATAAGTCGAGGCGAAAAACAATTGAAAATGGACGTTTATTTGATGTGGAGAGAGTTGTTGCCAGCCGTAAAAAGCAAGTGAGTTCACCTTCCCTTTCTTTGTAGAAAGTTGGGTTTTTCTATGAAGCCCGATTTATAAAAAGATAAAATAACATTTTATCCAAATTTTCTTCACCTACTCTCGGATATTTACCGAACTTTTATATAAAAAAATTGTAGTTGCCTATATACCCTGTACCTTTTTTTACACATTAACATGAACGATGGAAACGGACTTAAACCGTTAATAGGCTTTTGGGATATTGCCGGGATGTTTGAATAACAAGAACGACGCAGACACTTCCGTTTATTTCACAAGATAGTTTTAATCAGATACTGAATAGTTGTACTTCTCGATCGAGATGTATTTAACTGGATATTTTTTGTATCTAAACAGTATATCTTATATTTTATTCTCGTCAGAAGCTTTTTTATGAGTAGGTGTAAAATAAATATTATTCCCGGTTCTAGGGAGAGGAAGAATATCTGGTGAAGTGGAAAGACTTCAGTGCGTTTGAGGCCACTTGGGAACCCAGAGAGCACTTGAACCAGCAGTGCCTGAAGTAATAATTGTTTTTGTAGTTTAAGTACACGCGATTACGTCGTGAAATTTGTTTTTAAATGTAAATAGAAATTTTTTTTTTAACATTTGTGTGCAGATATTACCAGAACCCCAAGCCAAACAAAAATTGTGTACTAAAAGAGGTCTGTAGGCTGAGGACTGCTGTGTGTGTGGCTCTCAAGAACCCACGGTTACGTAAAGTAGTAACCGTTGAGTTTCGGGAAGATGTTTTTAGATTTCTTTTTAAAACTCGGGGTATAAAACAAGGAAATTGGCAGCTCCTCCAGCAAGGTGACTTTTCGCCAACCTTCTTTCCGCCAGATTGGCATTGTGTGCTTGATCTTCACGGGCAAGGCACCAAAATGTTATTTCCCGTGAAGATCAAGCAATTCATTGCATGGTCGCCCAAGCATTTTCATGCCACAGCCAATGGTAACGTGGCTGAATCTGCAAGGGCCTTTCAAGAAAAAGTAAGCTTATCTTTTATCAAAGTTGCTGCATAAGTAAAATGACAATTATACTTTAGCATTTCAATAACCTTAAACAATTTTCATTTTGAAAGTGAAATTGGATGTACATTTATTTTAAAAATCCCAAATGAACTTTCTCAAATACATTTTTTATATAGAGAATTATTTTTTCGTATCTATATGTACATTTAACATATTAATAGTACATACACAATTACTTTCATGGTAAGCAGAAGAAAAACTTACAGTTTCCATGCAGCAAACTTGGTAATTAGTAACTGTGTTATAGTAATCAAACTGTCCAATTAACAGTGAGGGGTTCATACACATTATTTCATTTAAAATTTAAGGAGCTTAAATTATAAATTTTAGGATCTTTCAATAAACAATTTTCTGGTTTCACTTCCATTGCCATCTCATTGTGATGTTTAGTTTAAAAAAGAAATATACTGCAACTGTTTTAGTCTGACAGTGATAATGCAAATTTCTTGCCTCTATTTCAAAGCAAAACTCCAGGAAAAACAAGTACACATTTTGCCTTGCTATCTTTCATCACTAGAGCTTTTTTAGGACTTTTTAGAGTCTTCTGGCATATATTTTTTAGAACTTTTAAGTCCTATATTTGATTTTCAAGATTTACGAGTGTTTATAGAACTTTTTTATGACCGCATGTACCCTGACTCAATTGTTAATTGGACACTGTTCAGAAAAAATAACTTGTTTTTCTATATTTGTACACCAGGTATTTTTCACTGTAAAAAACTTATAAAAAAGCTGGTGTACACTATATTTATGTTAATCAGATGTCACTTCAGTGTGCAAACCTAATCTTACTCCAGTAAGTAAATTTAACTGATTACAGTAAACCATGCATACTAGTAATTTTGATACCAGATATTGCTACAGTGAAAATGATAAAAAAGGCAACACACGAGAGATTACTAAGCTATTTTTATGGTCCAGTTACTTTTTCTTTGCAGTTTTCTTGGCAACACTTACAGTTTTCTTTTTTGAAATTCTCTTTCTATTTTTGTTTGATTTGTCACTAGAATTATTGCTTGGATTAACAGCAACTACAAAATCAATGCTGTCATTTGTTTCAGTAACATTTTGAGAACTGATACATTTTTTTTTGTTTTTTCTCATTAAGTCCTTTTTGCCATTTATCCAAAACTCATCATTGTGTTTGGTGTACTTCCTTTTCTGTCTCTCTCTATGGCTCAGTTGTTCTACTCTGTGTTCTGCCCTTATCACATCAGCAGGACTGTCCCAATTTCTTGATTTATGCAACACAGTAGCCCTTGCCACATCGTTGTTTTTCTCAACTCCTGTGAAATAAAACACCAAATTATTTTCAATCACTTAAAAGAATGAAAGTTATGAATGGACCAAACAGATTCACCACCTCAACTGAAGTTAACAGATCTTGTTTGACTGCCAGTATAAAGAAATTGTGAAGCAATGCTTGCAAAAAGACAAATAATTTAAGAAACTGCAAAAGATAAGATTGAACGAAAGAGAATGTTTTGATGACTGTATGATGGTTTATAATTCTCTCCATTACAGAAGTTCTAGTTATCTTTCTGTGTTGTACTGTATGGTAATCACAATTACACCAGAAAGAGTGACAAGAAATTATCATTATCAGAGAAAACACCTGACAGAAAAAAAGCCATACCTTGCCCACTGAAATGTTTTATACTGCCAAATCTATTTATTGTAGCTTGGAGGTGATATGCAGCAGCATGCATATAAGGTGTTACATTCTTGCGACCATAGCCCTTGCGGTAGTTACCAATCGAAAGAAACAATTTGATCCATTCTCTAATCTATGGACGAGCAAAAAAGACAATGTATTTTCAAAATCATATTGCCATGTTTAATATTTATTAAATACAAAGCTGTGATACACACTTGAGTTGTAAAACATCTTTCAGGCTTTTTTTTCAAGTTAGCTTTTAATCTGTATTAGAAGCTTAATACTTAGTAGTTTTACTTATTTGTATTTAATATCTTAGTAATTTGTATTTAATATTTCTATCTAATGTTAAGTTTCGTTTTTGGAGTAGATTTTTCATATTTTTGATATTTTATAAAGCACTTAGAGCAAATGAAAAAGCACTTTATAAATACATATTATTGTTATTTGCTGTGGTATCTATGACATACAATAAATACCATTTTCTTCTTCATGCTTTTACATACCCTTGATTCATAGTTTTCACTTTGTTCTGGTCTCATGTTCAGTGATGATATAGTGTGGAAATAAATATCTGCAAAGTCCTGAAATAAAAAGGTCTAAATTGATTAATGCAGACAAGATATCAACACAACTTGTCATATTTTTCCAACATGCCATGGTTGTTAATACTTTTGCTGGGAGCTTTTATCAGAACATTGGTGTTTATCAAAAACTCCAGTTACATTTTCCATAAATTTGCATTGATTGCTTTACTTGATAACTGATAAATTGGCTGGGTTATTGGCTTTGGGCAGGACTAAACCTTAATTTAAAAAGAAATGTTTGATTTAAAATTAATTTGAACAAAAAAATCTGACTGAATTTATCAGCTTGTAAGTCATTACATAATTTGCACCACCACTCCTTGTCCACCTCCCTTTGGCTTAACAATGATTAGTGCATCAGAGTTACCTTCCATATCTTGACAACAGTTTGGGCAGTATCAGCCTGAATAACATTTTTGCTGGCTTCCAGCTTTCCAGGGAGATTTCGTAGCAGCTTCTTCCTCTCATCCCCCATAAGGGATGTCCAGTCCATTTTCCCTGACCCTGAGCCATCCCCATTCTTCTTCTCCCACACTGAAAATGTTACTCCACACGTGTTAATTAACTGAGTAAGACTTCTTAAATGAACACCTTTGGGTGCTCCCCTACTCTTAACAAAATCGTCTCTGTCATCCCACTCCATCGAATCTTCAATTAAGTTCGAAAGGAGAACATCTGTTATTCGAAGAAGGAGATGAAGCTCATCAAGAACAATATTCTCAAGGGGTATATTCATTAATGGGAAGTTAACACAACAGAACTTTGAGGAAGAAACATTTTTCTTCACATCTGACAAGGTAAGCCTCATTGGTGGCTTTTGGTAATGGTCTCCTTGTTTGGACATGTCCCATCTGCAAACGAAAAATAGCACAGAGTTACATACATATGACAGGTATTTATTCTATACCAACCAAACTCACGTTGGTGAAGTTACCAAGCCTTATATATAAGGGACCGGTCATTATTTATGTAGGGGAAAGGGGAGGGAAGGAAAAATATTTTAATAAATGAAAAATTTTGCCAGGCCATCCCTCCTTAGGTCTAAAAATGACCTCCTCTTAATTCAATATTTCATTGATGACCCCTCCTCCCTACATTTTTCCATGTTGGACACCAAATATTAAACCCTGGAAGATAAACATTTTTTCCAAAATATATTGTATTTTGTAAAAATAATCCCATTTGCAAAAGCACAGAGAAGAACCTTTGCAAAACACTAAAAAATGAATGACCACCTTATTAATTATTCAAAAAAACTTTGGGGGGGGGGGGGGGGGGGGGGGGGGGGGGGGGGGGGGGGGGGGGGGGGGGGGGGGGGGGGGGGGGGG
>JANCMA020061951.1:0-15868 GCA_024336925.2 Zoanthus solanderi | reverse complement strand
ACAAAAAATCAGAGAAGGAAACCAAAGTGGCTTTTGCAATATCTCATCAAACCCAACTTCTGTGCCAAGTTTCAGTCGAATCGGTTGACCACCACTTTGGTCCCCTGGAACACTTTCTCAGAGACTCTTAAGGCGTTTTTTTCAGGCAAGGTATTATTTTGGTAAAATTTGTTTTGAGAAAAACAAACAACGAAAAGCGATTTATTTCCCCCATGGCTTCCCTTGCATTGTTTTTTTAGCAGTTTTATATGTGCAGAATTTGTTCCGACATTGTTCAAGCACCTCCCCCCCCCCCATCCTAACCTAAAAAAAGAATACAAAAATAATAGTTCGTTACTTAGCCAAGGAGAACTGAGATAAAAATTCCCCCTGCACGCGGTCATGTACATTATGTTTCAGTATGGACTGTTCTTGTTAAGGTTTTCGTCATCTAGTTGTAAATTTGCTACATCGGTATAAATTTAACATCTTCCAAGGTAACGCATATGATCTGTTGTTGTGTGTGTTACTCTTTGACATAAATATACCTTAGCTTGTTTCTTGACGTTTGAATGATCGACACTTCCAGTACGATCGGTACTTTTCTTGCCTGCAAAAGAAAACACAGGACACCACATCTAAATATCTGTCTGATAGAACTACTCCATATTCTCCACATAAAAGAAAAGAAAAGAAAAACAAAAGCTAAAATCTTTGCCAAGTTAAATAGAGAATTCTAGGCCGGAGTTTTTGTTCTCCAACCACAATACTCCGGCCGTAGTTTAAAATGTTACCAGTTTTAATGTTAAAATATGTTTTAAAACAAGTTGCGTACTGATTTGCGGATAATTTTAATCTAAAACCGTTTTAGAAAAATTTGTATGTAAATGAACAGTAAAAACTTCGGCAAATTTGATTGTTGCAGTCTCTTTTTCAGAATAAATAACTTCTGCCGCACGAACACTATTACTATCCCTCTTCTTCCATCGCAGCGCCCAATATCAGAATAATTACTTAGTTGCAGTTCTCACGTTACCTTGGCTATCATCAGAGATATCTGTATATAGCTGTTCCAAATCAAACCTAGGTTTCCGAGGTGGAATTACGAGATCTTCTTCTTCTTTGTCTTCAGCGGACTCTTGCCTAGGCCGTCCATAACAGCTATCTCTGCTGTGTGACCCAACTTGCTGCTGACGTCATAAAAGATACGCATTTGTTAAGATCTCTGCTGATCTACGATATATTCCAAAATTACCGTAAATTCCGGGTTTAAGTACGGGTTCTGACCCACGAGGCCTTTAACCTTCTTCACATAAAATCACAGACGATCGAACACAATTAATAGAACCACGGTTAACTCTATTCAGACTGTTCCCTTTGTTGGTTGCTGTGACTGAGGAGTAGGGGGAGGGGGGGGGAGGATTTTCAGGCCCTCCACCTGTAACTTTGCAACGGCTAAAGATATGATCAACAAATTTTCACACAATGACCGACCAGCTACAACATGCAGCCAAGTTTTGTTTGGAGCTATGATGCCAATTGAGCAAAATGGCACCACCCTACTCCCCTTAAAATAAAGTTCCAGAAATTCTTGAAAATGTTTCAAAACTAAAAAATGATATAAATAATGTAATATTTTCAAAATTTTAAAAACACAGAAAACATTGAAACCAGAAAATATCGAAAACCAGAATGTTGATAATGACATAGTGTTGATAGCTAAATGTTGGCAGATAAATTTTAGGAATAGTTACCAAATTTCAGAACCATACTTAGGATGTAAAACACAATGGTGTTCCTTTTTTCCAGCCAAATCTCACAGGCCTTGTGCTTGTACACTACTTGATACGTAAATGACCTGATGATTTTGATGTGAGTCCGAATATTACTACAAAACCCGAAAGGGTCTGGTAACGTATTTTTTAAGGTTAGCGTAACATCTATGAAAAACCTCATCTTCACTCACCAAAGATTGCTTTCAAGTACGGACAACGACTGCAGTGCCTCCTCCCCAACTCCACTCATCTGTAGGCTCTTCCAAACCCAACAACAAAAACGCATCGCTACCGTTGTATCTGTGGATGGAAAAACTTTGAGTAGACCACCGCCGTTCCCACCAAGCTCAGGGCGTATCGGATGGGTGTCTACGATAAAAAAAGTCGCCAAATCTGCATCCTACAACAAAAGTATAACCACCACAAGTATAAACTGCCACTTTGGTTGCCTCACTTGTTTGGAGACTTCTTATGGCGTTTCTTAACGCAACTTTTCCACCGTGCAAAAACGCTTGCTGTTCTGTTTGGTTGGCATAAAATTCCTCTGATATGGAATATGTTCCTATGAGGCCAGCTTTCTTGAGTAGTGCGTACGCCTCAGAGACGTCGTAAAACTTGGAAACGTCTCGGTGGGAATTGAAACGATCTGGGGCAGTACGAATTACAGTCTCTATGGAAGTGGCAGTGGAGGCCCACACGTTGGTGACACCACACTCGGAGTTATTGGAAATTAAAAGGAGCTCTGCAATGTATAGGGAAAGGAAGGAACATGCGTTTGTACCATCGCCTTGTATCTCCGGCTCGAGGGGAGCTTCGGCGATAAACTCTCCACCAGCGGCGATTGTAAAGTGGTCATACTTTTTTACTGCGCTCGCTTGGCTTACCTTCAATGGCACATCTTGGGTGCTCCCTTTGTCGTCGCTTAAAAGGGTGACCAACTGAGTAGCATTAACGCGTTGGCTGGGTGTAAACTTTGTTCAAACGCCTGAAAAATTAAAAACCACTCAGTCTCCTGATAGCTCTGGTATTTCTTATCCTGCCTTGGTTTCTGTTTCATTCGGTGGCATCGTTCCACTGTTCGGCGCCAGCTGATTTTAGATTTTCGCCCCTCTTCTATTTCCAATTGGTAGGGATTTTTCAAGTTTGGATTAAGAATCATGAACATCACCAGTCCCACTGCCCACATGTCAATTTACTTCAAGTCATCCATGGTTGCTGGTGTAGCAAGTTCATCTTCGGAGAAGATTTCAGGGGCCATGTAAACAGGTGAGCCACGATGTACATTGTTCGTGGCAGTATTGCACATTGTGGCCGTCTGGGTTGCTTCCGATCGACTTTCCCCAAAATCAGTCAATTTGCATACGATCGGCTCTGACATGCAAATGCGCTGCAGTTCGTCGCTGTCTTGTAACCCAGAGTAGTGGTTATTCGACACTAAGATATTTGCGGGTTTCAAGTCTCTGTGCGCCAGTCCTCGGTCGTGCAAATATGCAACGCCTAACGAAATGTTACTTGCAATTTTCATATGAAACGGAAATTCATCCACGGCATTTTCTGAATCAAGATAGTGTAAGAAGTCGTCGAGGCAGTTCACCTTATCGTGACCTCCATCTTGGAACGGCGAAAAGTCGAAGCACAAGTACTCCAGCATGATTGAACAAGGTGTGTCACAAAATGCTTTGAAGCCGACAATATTCTTATTTTTGAGGCCATGAAGAATTATGGCTTCCTTGAGGAATCTTCGTTTGTCTTCTTCTTGTACACCTAACAGCTTCTTAATAACAACAGTGCTACCACCATCAGAGGCATACTTAGCTGCAAACACTGCGCCAAACGATCCTTTCCCAATCTCTTCCTTTTCGGTAAGATCCGACCACTTAAAAGTCGGGATATCTCTGAGCGAAGGAAATTTGAAAGCCATAACTTCTCAGAAGTAAGAACAAAGTAGATTTGCCAAAGCCGAAATTGTCACGTGACATATCCAGAAATATGCTCATTTCCTGTTGTTTAACCATTTTATTGCTGCAAAAGAGCTTAGAAACGTAACAAGTACATGCATTTTAAATCAATCTGGATAGGCAAAGGTGCAATTAAGGAAACAAAATCTGTATATTAATATTGCAAAGATTATTTAAGAAAAAGAAGCAGATGTAATGTACTTGTTTCTCCGGCAAGCTTTTTTTGCAAATAGCGTGAACTGTTTTTACATGATACGTGACCATTAATCTTGATAAGAACAAGTTAACAAAATTAGATTAGTTTCCCGTCCCCGCCCTCATCCTCTTTGTTTCTTTTTTATCCAAAATCTAAAAAAAATATTGGATGAAAAGCCCGATTCTGTTGTTAAATATATTAGAAACGCTAACACAAAATTGATGCGTTGATGTAATTAAAACAACAGAGACTCCGTTGTGCCTACCGCAGCAAAATGAAACTGGCGTGGATGTTATGAAATTAACCCTTTCTCTCGTCACTTCTACTTTCACATGGAGAAAAGTAACAGTAAGATATTTCAGTTCATGAAATACATAATAAATTATAAAAGATTAGTTTTACTTTGTGGGCTTCTCAGGTATGTGACAATACCTATACAGTGAGAGAAACATTGCTTTTTAAAAATTGTATAAATTCTGTTGTTATCACCTGTCACATCATACCACCTGTATAAACAGTACGTTTTGATAATGGCTCCACAAGCGGAAACTCCTGCCTCAATTAAAAAAAACGAAAATGAACACCCCGTTTTTAATAGATCCGAGTTCCTACAAGAAAATAACCCTTCGTCTTTTGTTTACGCAGCAAGGTCACATTAAAATGGCGATTCGATCTAGCGATAAATAACGAATCTGAAAATAGTTTGATATGTATAACTATTTGTACGAATTATATATTTAGTATTTATTTCATTTTGTAAAACTCGGCGATGTCGACATAACTAACAGTAACATAAAGATAGTGAATCGCTCAATGTTCAGAATACACAATAGTGAACAACACAGTTTGCAGTTAATAACTCACGATTAATTCAGCAATTCATAGGTATATATACAGGTAACTAACATAGTTATAAATAGGTGTGTCAAGGCGGTTCTATAGAAGTTACATAGTTGGCATCTTTGTATAGGAAATTAACGTAGGCAACTAAGTAAACCTCATGTGCATCTAGGAAATGACTAAGCTCCGCTAAAAGGTGCTAATTAACTTATGTGAGTGTGATATCAGAGCATAATCTTAACACATTTGTTATTTGTTTTTTGTGGCTAGCTGCGTCGTAAGACGCAAGACTAGCCACATTGGTATCGGGGATGAAAGAGTGAAAGACTGATAGTAAACTAGCATAAACTAGCAGGCATTCCTGGCATAATGTGCGAGAAGACTAAGACGAGCGCGCTTTGATTGGTTACGAAGAAGCACGAAACAAACAACCGAATAACAACCGAATGACGGCGATTCAATATGCTTACTGGGCGAGGATTGGACGTTACATTATCGATTGAAACTTTGGCATCCATGTGGTTGTACGACGGTTGTACCTTCTTCGTTCTTCTGTAAACTCGAGTTTGAAGGTTTGTATTTATTGCATTTATGATGTTTTTACCGTTCTTTTCTACAATATCCAGGTACAGTTTTCTGTACGTTTGTAAGTTATCAAAGTATGCGAATTTTTCGACGTTTTCGAAGTGTTTTTGCTGTTTTGGTGGTCTTGAACCGAAGTGTTTATCCTCTACTAAGTCTGGTTTATCACAACACTGGCCTTTGTGGTACCGCGTTGGTAGCTTGGACATCGAAGTCACAAAGCCACTTGGAGAAGCAAACGATCTTTTTGGAGAGATCAAAATCTTCCCTCGGGAAGCTAATAACTCTCTTCGGGGAGCAAATAATTTCCTTCGGGAAGCAAATAATTTCCTTCGGGAAGCAAATAATTCTCTTCGGAGAGCAAATGATCAATTCCTTCGGGAAGCAAACAAAGCCCTTTGTGGCGCAAATACAGTCTTTTGCAGAACAAACAATCCACTTCTTAGACTAATGGCAGATATGCACGTGAATGATACACAAATAAAATCTGTGGCTGAAAGACTTTTTGAGCAAATGAACATTATTTTGAGGTTTCACTTTACAAATGTATTCATGAAAACTATGCCTGGATGTGTAAATCAGTATTATTTACAAAGAGATATTTGTACAACAGACAAGGTGATCAATAAGCTAAGTAAGACATGTGACGATAGCCTTATCAGTATTAGTCAAGTGGATATCAAACAATTCAGGCCAAT
Organism: Zoanthus solanderi; assembly: GCA_024336925.2. NCBI lineage: Eukaryota > Metazoa > Cnidaria > Anthozoa > Zoantharia > Zoanthidae > Zoanthus > Zoanthus solanderi. The sequence continues at coordinate 9,840 of JANCMA020061951.1, read as the reverse complement.
AACTAAATGTAATAAAAGTCATAGACATTCTCGGCGATGTTTAAAAGAACATAGAATAAGAGGTCGAGAACCATCCAGAATATCATTGAAAAAAACTATTTACTTGCTGAAGTCTAGAAAAATGAGAAAAAAATACCGTAAAGTCATTAAAAACAATGCACCTCAGTCTTCGGTTTTAAATAATATTTATTCAAACTATAAGCATTGGATGATGAAATATGTTCAAGGACAAGATAGTTTTTATAGTAAGTACTATGAACAATCCAAAAAGCCACCAAAGAAATATAATAGTCATAGACGGAGCATTTTATTGTCAGGGGATGTTGAAATGAACCCAGGTCCTAGAATGGTTTTTACCTCAACTAGTCCAGGCAATGGCATTGTATTTGATAACCACAATTTTGTATTCCAATACAGACTACTCAGACATAATTTAGAACAACTAGATGTTGGTGGTGGAGGTGATTGCTTTTTTAAATCAGTATCTCACCAGTTGTATGGAAATTCAATGCATCATTTAGAGATAAGAGCAATGGGTGTGAGTTATCTCAGGGAATATCCTGATCATTTCATAGACAGCATAACACATATGCCATGGCCACGATATTTAGCTAACATGTCCCTACAAGGTACATGGGCTGACCACGTTGTTATACAAGCAGTAGCTGAAGCCATGAATTTAAAGATTAACATCATAGAATCAAGTGAGAATTTTAGTGAAATAACAATAGTTGAACAAGAAATTACACAACCAAATCAAAGGTCTATATTCATAGGACATATAGGTGAAATGCATTATGTGTCAACACGTGAAATTCAGAGTGTTAGTAGAAGTATGAATGATGGTTCTAATGAATCACATGATATTAATTTAAGAACAGAAACAACAAAATCATGTAATAATGAATTTAGAATTCAAAGCCAAGCATGTGATGATTCTAAAAACAATAAGTCCAAGAATAGGAAAAAATATATGAAACAATATATGAAAAAGTACAGAACAACATATGCATCCCCAGAAAAAAAAGCAAAATGTAATGAGTATCTACGAAATCATAGAAAAGCTAACAAAACTCCTGAACAAAAAGCAAAGGAAAACGAGTATCAACGAAATAATAGAAAAGCTAATAAAACTCCTGAAAAAACTGCAAAGCGCAATGAGTATCTACGAAATTATAGAAAAGCTAATAAAACTCCTGAAAAAAAAGCAAAGAAGAATCAGTATCAAAGAAATTATAGAAAAGTCAATATGACTTCCGAAAAAAAAGAAAAACAAAATGAGTATCTTAGAAGATATAGAAAAGATCATGTTTTATCTATTGAAGATTCAATCACAAAATATCATCAATTAGTTACCAAAGGACCGCTGTATATCTGTACATGCTGTGATCAATTATGGTACAAACATAGTGTAGTTTCTGCTGATAAACTTAGACAGACTAATCCTGACATTGATAGATATCTGTATGACATAAAAAGTGTTGATAACAAAGAATGGGTATGCAAAACATGCCATAGTCACCTCATTAAGAACAAACTTCCACCTTGTGCTATAGCAAATGACATGGCATTTCCTCAAAAACCAGACTTTTTTGATCTAAATGAATTAGAGTGTAGATTACTTGCACCAAGAATAGCATTTCAAAAATTAATGCAAGCCCCTAGAGGTAAACAGCTTAAGATACATGGTAATATTGTGAATGTACCTGCTGATGTTAATGATACTGTAAGGATGTTGCCACGGCTACATAGTCAGTCATCAACAATCAAAATAAACTTAAAAAGAAAGCTTCAATATAAAAGTTCAGCTTTGTCCTTAAATGTAAGGCCATATAAAGTTGTAGAAGCAGCAAAGTGGTTGATTAACAATAGCAAGCTTTATAGAGATGAAGGTGTTCAACTAGATAGAGAATGGATTAGTAAATACAATGTAGAAATGACACAGGATCAAATGGATGATAATGATTGTGCAACATCTCTGTCACAAAACTGTAATGAAATTAATTCCACGGATACTGTTCTTTTAGATGATAACGAATCTAGTGAAGATGAAGGAGAATTACCAGCTGGTACTACTGATACCATGTTGACTCCAGCTGATTTTGTAGAAAATAATGAACACCAGCATATTCTTAATGTTGCTCCAGCTGAAGGAAACAGACCATTGAGTGTTTTTAGAGATAAATACTCTGAAGAATTAGCATATCCAGGTATATTTGTCGGCCAAGCACGACTTGATCACAAACATAGACAAGTGAAAGTTAATTATAGTGATATTTGTAAGTCAGAACTGAGAAGGTCAGATAGAAGAGCTGCTATGTGTGTTGAGAATATTTTCTACAAAACTAAGAAATTACAAATGAAAATTCTTTTAGGTAAATCAAATATTGCCTTAAGAAAATGTAAGGGTAATAACAGAAATATCAGTGCAGCACAATTGAAACAAGAAGGTGCAGTAGACAAATTAATTAAACTTGATGAAGGGTACAAGTTCCTCAATGCATTACGGGGTTCACCCCCATATTTTGAAAAAGCAAAGAGAGACTTGTTTGCAATGATAAGGCAGTTAGGTCGTGCTACATTGTTTTGTAGTTTCTCTTCAGCAGAAACACACTGGTTACACTTACTAAGAATACTTGGTCAACTTGTCGATCATCAACAATATTCTGATGAACAGCTAGAGAATTTCAATTGGGAGGACAGGTGTAGATTAATCCAAAGTGATCCTGTAACATGTGCCAGACATTTTGACTATCAAGTTAATCAGTTCATGACAAAATTTCTATTAAGTACTGCTGAACCATTAGGTAAAATATCAGATTGGTTTTACCGCGTTGAGTACCAACAGAGAGGATCACCTCATATCCACATGTTAATATGGCTTGAAGGAGCACCACGAATCAAAATCAATAGTGATGAACAAATAGCAACATATATTGATAACATTATAACTGGGCAAAAACCAACAAATGATGATGAGTTAACTGAACTAGTTAATACAAGACAGATACACAGACACTCGCATACATGTCGTAAGCATGCAAGAAGTAAGTGTAGATTTAACTATCCACAGCCTCCATTGAAGCAGACTATGATACTGTACCCTCTTGATAATGAAACACCTCATAATCACTTACAAATGCATAAAGACAATTGGACTTGTATCAAAAAGTATCTAGATGATATGATAGAAGGTGAAGATATTACCTTTGACCAATTACTGTACAATCTAAATGTTACAGAAGAAAACTATTTACTTGCTATCAGGTCATCTTTGAATGCACCTACAGTGTTTTTAAAGAGAAATCCAAATGAATTGCGTGTCAATAATTACAACCCTGCTTGTCTTAAAGCATGGCGAGCTAACATGGATATCCAATTTGTATTAGATGTTTATGCATGTGCTGTATATATAGTAAATTATATATCAAAGGGCCAAAAAGGTATGAGTGAGCTTTTACGCCAAGCTTGTACTGAAGCAAGGCAAGGGAATTTGAATGTAAAACAACAAGTCAGGGATATTGGCAGTAAATTTGTCAATAATGTAGAAATAAGTGCTCAAGAAGCAGTTTATATTGTATTACAACTACCAATGAGAAAGGCTTCTAGACAAATTATATTTATAAATACCTCACCTCCTGATGAGAGAGTAGAACTATTAAAACCAATACAAGATATCAAAGAAATGGATGATGATAGTGAAGAGATATATACAAGTAGCTTGATTAAAAGATATAGTAAGCGTCCTGCTAAACTAGAAAACCTGACCCTTGCAGATTGGGCTGCATGGTATGATAATACTGGAAAGACTTATGTTAAGCAAACAGATGAATTAGATTTTGATGGACTACCTCTAGAATCATTTGTTGATGACAATCAGAATGATGATGATTGTGACTTAAAAGATAGTTCCAAAGTAAAAACAAAAAAAAGGGCTAAAGCTAGAATTATTAGAAGTGTTTGGTTTAATAAGGAATCTGATCCTGAAAAACACTATCGTGAATTATTAATGTTGTTTACATCATGGCGCAATGAAGAAACTGATTTTCTCGGTAATTGTTCCTCTTATCAAGAGCGCTGTACACAACTTCAATTTATGATAAAGGAACAAATGAAGCAATACGCTGTGTGCAATGAAGACTTTAATGATATACAACATGACATGAGTAGAATTGAAGACATGTATGATAGTATAGCTCCATGTGCTCAAAGTACAGAACGTGAGGATGAGTCTGAGGGTAACCAGGACTTGCACCCAGACTTTAATGAAAATTATAATCTATCAGATGACTTAGGAATACCATCAGTTGATATGAATACTGTACCATTAACTATGAATGAACTCCCTGATGATGAGTACCGAACAATTGTGCAAATGTTAAACAAAGAGCAAAAAGAATTCTTTTATCATGTACTTCATTTGATAAAAACATCTGATGAGCCATTTTACTGTTTTCTTAGTGGAGGAGCAGGCGTAGGGAAATCACATGTTACTAAAGCCTTGTATCAGGCAGCTATTAAATATTACAATACTAGGGCTGGAGTTAACTTTGCTGAAACAAAAGTGTTAATGTTAGCCCCAACAGGCAAAGCAGCTTACAATATCAAAGGAAACACTATACATAGTGCCTTGGCTATACCAGCTTCTCAGTCATTAAGAAACTACAAAAAGCTTGATTCAAGTAGACTTAACACACTAAGATCCCAAATAGGGGGAGTCAAACTAATATTTATTGATGAAATCAGTATGGTTGGTAACACTATGTTCAATGTACAAATAAACACTAGGCTTAAAGATATTAAAGGTAGCTCATTGCCCTTTGGTGGTGTTAGTATTATTGCAATAGGTGACTTATTTCAATTACAACCAGTAATGGATGGTTATATCTTTAAAGATATGGACAATTTTGAATATGGTATTCTTGCTCCTAACATATGGCAAGAACTATTTAAAATGTTTGAACTCAAGCAAATAATGAGGCAAAGGGAAAGTAAGCAGTTCGCAGAAATGTTAAATAGACTAAGAGAGGGTAAACACACTTCAGAAGACATTATGAAATTCAAAGAAAGAATTATAGAATATGGTGCCAATGATTATCCAAAAGAAGCTCCTCATTTGTTTATACAAAATGCTAAAGTTAATAAATTTAATTGTATAGCACACAATGCATTACCAGGTATAAAACATTCAATCACAGCTCATGACAGTGTAATAGGAGCTGAGTCACAAGAACTCAGAGATAAAATACTGCAACAAGTACCAAATGACCCAAGAAAAACTAAACAGTTACATTCAGTGCTTAAACTAGCAGTAGGAGAAAGAACAGAGATATCTCTTAACACTAGAACAGATGATGGCATGACTAATGGTGCTGGCAATGTTATCAAACTAATACAAATACATCAAACAGATAAACCATCAGGTATAATTTGGGTGCAATTTGACCACCTTGATGTTGGTCTTAAAACTAGACATGATAACAGACAATTATATGCCCAGGGTATTGAGCCATCATGGACACCAATTAAACCTGTCACTACACAGTTTGCTGTAGGAAGAAACAGGACAGTTCAAGTTGTAAGGAAGCAATTCCCACTTAGACCTGCTGCAGCAAAAACTATTCATAGATCACAAGGTGATACTGAGACTAAAATAGTAGTTAATTTTGAGACTAAAAGAACCATCCCACATATACATTATGTTGGTCTTAGTAGAGTTACAACTATTGAAGGTTTATACATTACTGAATTATATGATAGCAAAATAGCTGTATCTCCTGATGTGCAGAAAGAAATGGAGCGATTAAGAAATGAAGGCCTGCTCAAATTGTGTATATCACCCATTTACAATGCAAGTCAAGCAAGCTTTAAATTTTGCTCTCTAAATGCAAGATCTTTGCATAAACATATTGATGACATCCGCAAAGACTTAAACTTCTCTAGTACTGATATTAGTTTTTTCTATGAGACAAGGTTCAGTCAAAATGACAGTGACTTAATGTATTCCTTAGATGGTTATAGTTTATTTAGAAATGATGACATATTATTGACAAATACAAGACCTTACAGAGGTACTGCTGTTTACACCAGAGTGGATTACTATCCAGGATATCCACAAATACATAATGTAAATGGTATTGAGATCACTGTAACAAGATTCATGATCCTACCACATGTTACTGTCATAGGTATTTATAGACCACCTGGAATATCTATTGGTGACTTATGTTCAGCTTTACGAAGAGAGATACAGTTAGTATCTTCTCAATATGCAGTGTTTATTGGTGACTTTAATGTGAATTGGTTCAATGAAAGTCAACGTCGGCCAATATATGATCTTTTTATTAGTCAAAGCAACTACAAGCAACTGGTTAAAGAGTACACAACCGATAACAAGACTTGTATAGATCATATTTATACTAATTTACCAGATTCATTGATAACAGCAAATGTGACTGAAACATACTTTACTGATCATAAAACGACTTATGTTTTAATCAACCTCACTTGATAATAAATGATACATATACATGTAATGCAAAAATATTGCTAAATTATATGGTATCCCAATAAATATATTTATTTGGAATAATCTGAATTGTATGTATAATTAAAATTAAAGGCTGTAATATTAAAGTTAAAATAAATATTCTTTATTGAATAATACTGTCCATTCTATTTGCATAGCAATAATTAAATTATTGCATCTATAAATACAGATGAAATATTGTTCAACAAAAACTACCCAGCCAATAATTAAAGAACTGAGAGAACATGCAATAATATTGAGGTAAGTATCTGAGGGGAGGGGAAGTGGCAAGAGGAGGGGGACTTCCTATATTGGTGTGCTATCAGGGGCAGTGCAAACCCCCCCCCCCAGAATCTTGGAACATATACATTTTTTGTGATAAAATTACATCCCCCCGGGACCAAAAAAAGCTGCACTGCTCATGGCTAGGGATGATTGTTGTATCTTTTAGCAGATGAAATATTTTTAAGTTTCGCTAGAGAAAATCCAGACATTCAGGGGTATTTTTGCCAATTTTAGGTATTTTTGGGGTCAAAAATGTTGTCATTTTCGTATTTGCTAGGGTGCTTTTTGGGACTTTCTAGCGATCATTACTAGCATTTTGACTCCAAAGTACCACCCTCCCTGGGTATGTTTTAATTTCTTTTTATTTCACAATTTCCTTTTTCATTCTTGTCATTACAATTATATTTGCATGCAAACAAGCTCTAATAATTGCTTTATTATTTATTAACAGTTTTTCCCAGTATATCACAAATCAGACTGCCTGACCAAATCCCTCAGACATTGGTTTATCGTTTCCGATTCTTCCACGATTACCGAACGACCTACATCGACTATCAATCGTATCACGTGACTTCACTACCCACGTGACCAGGCTGTCCATGCTCCACAGATTCCATGTGCTTTTGCCGCTCTGTGTGTTTGATCTACCTATATTTACTGTAGAAGAGGTGAATGGTACGTATTTTACTCAATAATTTTATCTCTTTTTGCATGAAAATTCAGACACAACTATCTATGCGTCTGTAAAATGGGCTATTCTCCAATATCGACAAGTTTGTCAAACGCAAAACGATGCACAAACCCACCAGAGCAAGCATATCAAAGAACCTGGCAATATGTGAAACCTAACCTTCTTCAACTCTTTTAAATAGTTGCATTCCGCTTTTAAGAGTCATGATTGCACTTCTTGAAGCCACTATCAACTTCTTATGACATATAAAAAGTTCCATAGGGAAGCATTACATCGCCATCTAGCCCCAGTTGAAGCGCCTCTTGATAATCTTGTTCGGGGGAGGAAGCGGAATCCGGAATCAGGAATCATGCTTCTAAATTTCTGAGGAATCATGAATCTTACAGCTAAAAACACAAGGAATCAAGAATCTTTGTTTCTTACGAAGGGTCCATAAGGAATCAGGAATCATGCATGCAATGTTTAACTTTTGTTTTCTGCTTTTAAAAAATAATGACACTGATACCGATTTTTAGTTGACAATAAGCTGAATTTTCTTGCGCCTTCGGCGCAAAAAGACGCATTGATCTTTTACTTAGTTTATAGCTGACAAAAAATGAAGTTTTCTTCCGCCTTCGGCGCAACTATTTAAAATACGTTCTCAACTTACTCTTTAAATCGATTTTTATCTGGCAACAAGTGAAATTTTCTTGCGCCTTCGGCGCAATTGGGATGTGCAACTTTAATGTATGGTTTTTACTGAGTTAATTTTTGGCATTTTGCGGCTGTTTTCTTTTTACATCAGGTGCTTGTAATTCTTCTCCTATGGGAATGGGATATGCGTTTCTCGTAACTAGGGTAGTTTTTTCGTCATATAATATTTTTAGCATTAATAAACGGTCTTTATTTTTGGGCATAAAATGAGGAGGACCATAAGTTTTTAGCCTTAGTTTCTGTATGGGTCACAGTTTTTTGAACAGCCTTACATGCCAAATAGAGCTCCCTTCGATTAATAATAAACCAGTCCTTTAAAATACATGTTATTATAGAATATTAAAAGAATCATGAATCTTCGATAAAAGGTGTAAATGAATCAGGAATCACTGGAATAAAACTTGAAGGGAATCAGGAATCATTGTTTTAAAAAAATTCCGCTTCTTCCCCCGAATCTTGTTGTGATTATAGGCATTTTGTTGATAAAATACTGGCTATGATATCACAATTACTATTTAAAACACATCTGTGGTGTGTTAGCATTCTAATAAAAGTGCTACTGTCCTTTAGCAAAGCGTGATGACCAAGATGTAAACGGATGGAAAAGTTCTACAATAAATTAGTGACTTAATTTCATAAATGATAAATGGCCGCCAGGCATTCCTCGCCCGCAAAGCACCCCGGTCTAAGCTGGGCCTTTAATATTATAACTAATCAAATACTTTCTTTTTCAATGTATCTGATCTGCACTTCATACGGGGGCTTGTTTTTCAAATAGATAAATGCACTCCTCTCAACACTCGTGCAAATTCAACTCTCAAAAGTACGCTTGTTCAAACTTTTTTTATTGCATATAACCATTGCTCTTAACAAAATTGAATAGTCTGCAGGTAATCAATTACAAATTCTTAGTTTGCTTCAATATATTTCATTACAGAATATCAAGTTGAACATGAGCAATCCTGTATCACCCTCGTAAGTATACTTCTTTAATTTATACATCAACTCAGCCCTTTCATCTCCTTGAATAGCTTTGTACATGTATTTTATAGTTTTTTAAACTTTCATTGAATATTTGTAATGTACGTTTAACTTCAGAATTGTTGTCATACGAAAATACTACTCTATCACTTTAAAAACAATTTAGTACAACACGGTGAATTGTACAGAGCAAAAAACCTTTGTACAACTTTGAAAATAAAATATAAAAATAGAACACTGCAGTTTCCTATTGATAAACTGGTGATGATCTCCTTGAATAGCTTTGTACATGTATTTTATAGTTTTTTTAAACTTTCATTTAATATTTGTAATGTACGTTTAACTTCAGAATTGTTGTAATACGAAAATACTACTCTATCGCTTTAAAAAGAATTTAGTACAACACGGTGAATTGTACAGAGCAAAAACCTTTGTACAACTTTGAAAATAAAATATAAAAATAGAACACTGCAGTTTCCTCTTGATAAACTGGTGATGACAAAAGTAATTTACAAATATTTTCGATTGCCATTGTTCAACACGATATGCTATAGTCTGTCAACTGCTATTTTCCTATGATCTCCTTTTTACAATAATGTTTATCACTTGAATATACATGTATTTAACAATTATTTGGCGACCAAGAAGTGATTATCGGGGA
>JANCMA020061845.1:0-15869 GCA_024336925.2 Zoanthus solanderi | reverse complement strand
TGTTTAAGTTACTTGATTGACTGAATGTCTTATTACACTGTTCACAACTGTAGGGTTTCAACCCTGTGTGTATTCTTTTGTGTGTGTTTAAGGAACCTAATTGACTGAAAGTCTTATCACACTGTTCACAACTGTAGGGTTTCAACCCTGTGTGTATTCTTTTGTGCGTGTTTAAGGAACCTAATTGACTGAAAGTCTTATCACACTCTTCACAACGATAGGGTTTCAGCCCTTTGTGTAATTTTTTGTGTGAGTTTAAGTTACTCGAGCAACTGAATGACTTATTACACTGTTCACAACTGTAGATCCTCGACCCCATGTGTATTCTTTTGTGTATGTTTGTCCTAATTTACTGAATGATTAATGACAGGAGGAGGGTTTCAATCCTGTAAGTACGGCGATAGGGTTTCAACAATGTCCAAGTTCTTTTGTGTATTTTCTGACTGACTGAATACTTGATTGACCAAAGGAGTTATTCCTTGGTCACGACTGTAGCGTTTCAAACTTGTTTCCTTTTGTGACAGCTTAAGTTACTTAAGCGACTAAAAGGCTTACTTCATTGACCACAATGGTAGAGTCTTAACCCTGTGTGTGTTTTTTTGTAGAGGATTAACTTCCTTAAAAGTGAGCAAATTTATCACATCGGTCACAATACAGTAATAAGGTTTCAACTTTCTGTGTATTCTCCTGTGTACTACGTTAAGTGACTTAGGAGCGATTTTTTAAGATTTGTCACAGGTGTAAGATTACACCATGTTTGGGCTAGCTTCTATTTTCCAAAGATTTCTGATAGGAATTAACTTGTCACTTTTGTTGCACACAGATTTACTCTTCACCAAGTCAGACTGAATAAAGAATGGATTGTGCTTGAATTTGTAAGGTTCTGTTGTACTCAAAGAACTTCTCTCCCAACCAGCTACAAGAAGACAATTTCAAAAATTAATCGACAAAATCTATTTAGTGGAAGGTTCGACGGACCATTTACAGTTCCTGAAAGGTAACCAAGCTTCTACATGAATCCGAGACGAAAGCTGACCTCGCACAGTTAGAGAGGTGGAAATAATGGACATGCTAATAAGTTTCTTTCTTATGATAATTATTTTCACTTCTCTAACTAAGCCACATTAACCTTCTCCTCGGTTTAATGTAGAGGCTTGGTTACCTTTCAGGAACTGTGAAATGGTCTATTAATTCTGTTTTACTCTCCATTCCGCGAGGTCAACAATAATCTTAAATGTGAAATGCTGTGAGATTGTATGCAAAATATTTGATGCTTTGATAAAACAGTTACATTACATTTCAGGCAGGGGGACTTTTTCTACACAAGGCTAAAAAAAGTCCAATCAAATACAATAAGCACATAAAATCAAGTTCTAATAAGCCCATTCATTGACTAAGTCACACCCAAGGCTTGGTGGTTCAAAATCACCAAATACAAAGAGATCAGTAAAATGGATCACAACTGGTGCTGTAACCACTTGCAGTCTAGAACACACTTTTTTCCCTGATAACATTCAGTACAATTGAGGTGACACTCGTTCTTCAGAATTTTCACAAATTTTCTATACTGGAAATGTTCATATTTTTACCAAAACAAAATTTTTTATAAAAAATTAACAAGAATTCGGTTAAAATTACCTGTTTAAATTTCCACCTATAAAACAATAAATATACTCCAATGGCAACTAGGGCTGATATTTTACAAAATAATGAACCTAGAGAGGAACAGGGAGGATAGTTATCTTTCTTTTTAAGTTTCGTTTGACGCTGGCCTTTCCATGACTTTTCCGTGAGAGGCATAATGGCAGCTTTTGGGATGTTGAAGTAGGTGTGATTCAAACTTAAATTTCTTTACGAAAGCTATTGATTTGCTCTGTCCGCAATACCTTTTTGAAAAGCTAAATAGATGAGCTGTAAAGTAAAAGTGATCTTACAGTAGCTACTTCCACAAAGTGAGTAATAGACACAAGTTTTTGTTATGTTCCAATGGCGGGGCTCACTGACAGTTTATAATTATCAATGGAAAAATAGAATACAATGTTAACTTGTGCATTCTTTATGGAAAAAAGCAAATTCAACTACAGTATTGAATGTGTAAAACGCACTATATTCAAATTTATTACTGGAGCTCTGAATCTTACTCTTACCTTTGTAATGTTTATCCTTCACCTCTCCGGAACCTGGCACTGAAAAATATCAAAAAATGAATGATTGATGATGAACTAAACTAGTTCGAAAACGTTCAGTTAAATTGTAACGAAAAACGATTTTTACCTGTTTTACCTGATTTTAATGAATGCATAGTATTTTAGTGGTATTTATGATACATTTATTCACTACAACTAGGATTATTTATCATTATGTATACTAAAGAAAATAAATTATTACCCAACTCTTTTTTGAACATATTCATAAAAAAATTCTAAATTCATTCATACCCAACTAGACAATCACACAATTATAGACCTGCCTTTTGTCAGACTACTATAAAGCAATTTAAAATAATACGTCGAGGGCCTGAGCTATAGAAACCACTACCTGATATAAGGTCAATGAGTTCTCTAGCCAGCTTTAAATCTAAACAAAAAAAATGCTTCTTACTGTAGTAACTGCTTGCCTCATTAGTTTGATTCATTTTCCTTTTTTCACATAATTATATTAATAATTTTCAAATGAATCATATATATCAAGTGTCTCTAAATATCTGAAACAACTTAGACCAAATTGATCTTCTGCAAAATTATTTGTTTATATTTAAATTAATTTTGAAAATATTACATGCCTTCATGCTTCTTATTTTAATTAAAATTAATAGGTAGAGCTAAAAAAAGACATCTAAAGAGTATATGCCCTTGGTTTTGTCTTGGGGTGTTTTCCGTCTGGACCCAAATTAATATATATCATTAGTATTATAATTGTTATTTATTACTTATTTATCTATTTTTATCTTTGTAAAACAGAACAAATGAAAATCCAGACGGTTATCACAAATAATTGATGATGATGATGTTATTTGGGGGATAGGGTGAATGCAAGTGGCAGTAGAGAGTCAGCTGTGACAGCCAGAGGAAGAATTGGGTGGGTGAAGTTCAAGGAATGTGGGGAGTAAGTTTCTAAACTCAAAAACATTCTTGCTTTAAGACGAAAGGAATGGTTTATCAATGTTGTACAAGATTGGCGATGTTATATGGGAGTGAGATATGGTGTTTGAGGGAAAATGAAATGGCAAGTTTGAGAAGGACCGAGAGAGCAATGGTGAGAGCAATGTGTGGTGCAAAACTGATGGAGAAAAAGAGGACAGAGGTCCTAATGGAAATGTTGGGATTGAAGGAACAGTGGTTCAGATGGCAAAGGCAAATGGAGTGAAATGGTACAGGCATGTGTTGAGGAGGAATGATGGACATGTTTTAATAAGAGCATTGGAGTTTGAAGTAAAGGGCAAGAGGAAGTGAGAACTACCAAACAAGACGTGAAAGACACAAGTGGAGAAGGAGAGCAAGAGTGTTGGTTTGGAGAAAGAGGATGCCTTGAATCGAGCAAGATGGAGAGTGGGCATTGGAGAGATTGCTGTTAGAGTAGGGTAAATCTGGCCACCCCCGTGATCCATAAACCCGGATCAAAATTGGATTCATTTGATGATGATGAAGACATATTGTAGCAGCTGCTAAAGTTGTTCACAGATAGTTTTGTTTTGAGGGAGTTTGAGGACTGGATCTAGAAACTCGGAAGTTGGGCCCTTCCTTTTCAGAATTCCTGGATCCACCCCTGATAAGTACCCTGAACATTACGAGTTTTTAAAAAGTCCATACTTATGACTTTTTTTATTTCTTTTTCAGCATCTAATTGAGAGGTCTTGGTATGCTGTGACAGAAACATGCTTGGCATTTACAGTATTCAGAGATGACTTTAGCCCTCGTTTTGTAGCACAATTTACTTTGCTGTTATTTCTCAAGTGTTTTCATTGGTTGGCTGAAGACAGAATAGACTATATGGAGAGAAGTCCAATCCTAACATGGTTATTCCATGTCAGAGCTTTTGGGCTGCTTCTATTTCTTGGGACAATAGATTCACTGTTAGTTCACACTGCTTATCATAGCACTTTACAGAGTGGAGCATCTGTTCAGCTTGTGTTTGGATTTGAGGTAATGTATAATTTATAAGAGGCTTACCAAGGGGTTTTGACATCAAGTGACATAGTTCTAAAATTGCTAAAAATGTACTATACAGTATTTGCTTGTGTTTAAGTCGAAGTTTTGGACATGAAAATTGACCTAAAAATCAATCTTGAAAAAGAAAGATCACTAGGACGGTGATGATGATAGATAATGATGGGACATGATAACGGAGGATGATGATGGATGATGACGACAATGAACTTTGTAACTCTAAAGAAACAGTTGTGTAAAAGGTTAAATTGGACATGGTAGGAAAAAAAATGATCACTAGCACTACTGTATCATAAATCTTAGTCATCTAGTTTCTTTTTCTAAGGTGTCTAACTTAAACTTATTGTAATGTATAAAATTACTATCAATGCTATTTATATACTATAGTAAATCAATCTTGTCTCATTTTCTCAACAGTACGCAATTTTAGTGACCATAGTAGTAACAGTGTTTATGAAGTACGTGCTTCACTGTATAGATTTACAAAGTGAGAATCCGTGGGATAACAAAGCAGTCTATTTATTATATACTGAACTTATAATGGGTAAGTAATTAGAACATGTACACTGTACTTTATATTAAAAAACTATGATAATTATAAATGGTCTCAGATTTATATAATTTATGTGTTGTAGTTTTGAACTATCAGTGAACATGTTTTGGATTAATTCTGGAATAATGGAGCTTGAAATTTTATAAATAATTAGTATGATATTTAACAACTATCCCTTAAAGGGGAGGAATAGTGGTTGATATATACCGAAACACAGAGCATCACTTATTACTGGGTTTGCCACAGGCAACGCAGTAATAAGGCCAAACAAAATAATATCTGTTGTTCCAGTCACATGCCCTAAATAAATAGCATTGGTAAGTCGGATTTAATATTTTATTAATACATGTTTTAATTTTATTTTTTATCATTTTTTTTTTAAATTTTTTTATATAAATCTCTTTGTAGAGCAAGTAGATATCATTGGGGCTGAATATAAAGCATTTTGTTCTTTTATAACTGCTACAAGTTGGGTGATCTGACACAGCCACATCACAATATAGGATGATTCTACATTTTATTTAATTATTGCATCTGTAGTTATATTGAAAAAAACACAGCAGATATTGAAGTTTTAAATACGCTTGAGGAGAAGAAAGAAAAGTTATTTTCAAAAATATGGCAAAAGAATCAATAAAATGTTATAGGGTTGGCAATATGGCACTGAAAAATTAGGGTTGGTCGGATGACCAGAACCACAGATAATTATTATCTTGATTGGCCTAATATTAATTTTCAGCTGTCATCCAAGAGCTATCTTCTCTTCATTCTCTTCAGACTGAAGATGGCTGTTGGATGACAACTAAAATATTTACAAAACCATGTGGCTTCTCGAAATATAAGTTTATTATTCAACTGTGTGCCCAAATAAATATATTTATTTACTAGTATAAGTTGTAGAGTCTAATTGTTCAAAAATGTTTCTGTCAAAACTGTTGTTACCAGGGTAAATATTATTTTTAATCTGTTTTCTACTATTAGTAGTAGGTAAGCTAAATATAGAGGTTAAATCACATGATGTTTGGAGACAAGGATGCTATAACTGTATTTCAATAGGTATTCAAAAGTCCATATTTGGCAAGTGTGATGGTAACATCAGAGTTGTAAGTAAGTGCCCACGACTGGCAATATCGCTGGCTATTTAAACATTTTCGCTGCCTGGAAATTGGCACAGATAAGCGGAAAGAACAGCAGTCATTACAAAAACACTTTAAGAAAAAACAGAGAAAATAAAATGTGCCATCTGCTTTCAGAGTATCTCTGCCAACTTCAAATCTTATTAACAAAAAATCTTGTGAACGAAAATACATTACTACTTAGGACTTCTTATAATTAATAAATTATTACTAATAATTTAATAATTCAAAATTGATTGTTTAAAAGACCTATCGAAATTTGTACTCAAGACATATCTGATTGTGAATATCTATGTTTTAAATGAGTCTTGTCAAAGGACTTCTTGACTTACAGTAAAGGCATAACTTCTAACATGTCTGAAACCTTGATAAATTATTACCATGCGTGCTCAACTTGTTTGAATTGTGCAAAATAACAATACTCTCAAACCTATTCAGCTTTTTTAAAATTAAATAATGTATTAAAAATTTTTTTTTAGTTTTGTTGAGATTTTCCGTAAAAACTGTGCTGTTTCATTTCAGGTTTTATCAAAGCTGTGCTTTATTCTTGTTTTATGGTGATCATGATTAAGGTGCACACTTTCCCGCTGTTTGCAATCAGGCCTATGTACCTCACGCTCAGGTGTGTTTATGTGACACTTTTGTAACTATGACTTATTGTTAACATACTACATACTGTACAGATTATAGAGCCCTAGAGTCTAACATTCCCAAGACAGAACATTAAGGCATTTTAGATGAGTTCCCAGAAAAAACTATTTTTCATTTTGCTTATCATGAAAAAATCAAAAGCTATGCCGATTTTGGCAGAAAAGAGGGTTGTGCAAATTTCAAAGCTTAATAGAACCCTGGTTCAAGTCAAAGTTGGAAACTGTTGGTTCAGTGGAGGTCTTGCCAGTAAAAAGTATTGTCCGAGTGATCCAAAACATGCATATGGTGTTTACTCTTAATTGAACAGCAGAGTTATTGGTTTTGGTGAGGAAATGAAATTTTGCCTTCAATTGAGCACAAAATTGCTTAGATTCTCAAAAACTGTCATGCATTCTCAAAAACATTAAACTTGTTCAAATTTTGATTTTCTTTAAAATGTGTTGTGTAAGAAGCTGATGTTTCAATCATAGAAGTACATATAACAAGTACTAAATAATATTTAGATCCCATAATGAAATGAGTTAACAATTTGAATGGAGAGAGAAATATGTTCTTATTTGAACAAGAGAACTGGTTACTAGTGTGATAATAAGTATTATATAAGAGCTATCAAAGCGTGAGAGCTTCAGTGTGGTCTAGCTCGTTTTTCTGTTTTAAGATTCTGTATTAAGTAACTGTGAGTGTGCCGGCAAAGAAATCTGCTGATCGTGGTAGAAAAAAGCAGAACAGAAATGGTGATAATAACATTGTTGATACCTAAAGTTTCTGAAATTTATAAAAGAGCTGTTGAAGCATGAGGGTCTTAGAAGTCTTTGACCTGACTAGCTATAGGCAGTCAGTTGTTGTTTAGCGACTTGAGTGAACTAGAGTTAAGTGAACTTGTTTGCCGCATTACTGAGCAGTTCATTTGGTTGATACTTGGTATTAATTTTTTTCATTAGATGCAGAGTTGCCATGTTCAGTTCAGTTCATTTTATTTATTTAATCAGAACATTGTACACTTAACATAATGGCACGCTACCCAAAAGTACCACACGTTACCCATGGTCCATAAAAATCATGGAATAATCCTGGAATTGGGAATTGAGATAAATTCCAGGCCCTGGAAAGTCCTTGAATTTGTGTCATGGTCCTTGAAAATCCTGGAATAGATAAAGAGTTTTTTTTTATAACTTCGTAACTTGTCGATTATTTTTGATTTGACAATGTTATAAAACAAAAATGTAACTCTGCAAGGCTTGATTTTTGTCCAGAAGCAACTCTTCTAAAGTAATCTGTCATGGGTTGTTTTTCATTGTTTGTTTTCATTCAGCTCAGTGAAGTCGAATAGTAAAGCCTGTAAATATATGTAGTATGTGTATTGCTGAATTGATTTTCTCAAAATGTGTAATGAAATTAATGGTAATTTTGAGAAGGACAGAGAGAGCAATGGTGAGAACAATGTGTGATGCAAAACTGATGGAGAAAAAGAGAACAGATGATCTACAGTAATAGAGATGTTGGGATTGAGGGAAACAATGGTTCAGATGGCAAAGGCGAATGGAGTGAGATGGTACAGGCAGGTGTTGAGGAGGGATGATGGGCATGTTTTGAGAAAAGCATTGGAGTTTGAAGTGAAGAGCAAGAGGAAGCAAGGATGACCAAAAAGACGTGGAAGATGCAAGTGGAGAAGGAGAGCAAGAGTGTTGGTTTGGAGAAGGAGGATGCCATGAATCGAGTGAGATGGAGAATGGGCATTGGAGAGATTGCTGTTAGAGTGGAGTAAATCCGGCCACCCCTGTTTACTGGGATAAACCTGGATCAAAATTGGATTGGATTGGATGGTAAAGCTTTCAAGTTTAACTTAGTAGAGAAGGTCCTCGATTTGCTTACAAAGGGTCTGGAAAATACTGAAAAACACCTTGAATTTTTCATTCTGTGAATAGGGCCAACCCTGTAGAGAATAATAATTAATAAGTAATTTAATGTACAGTACGACAGATTTTATTGAGTTGAAACCAGTCTTTTATACTGTTTTTTTATTGATATTTTTTACTGCTGCAGAAGCTTCAAGAAATCACTAAGTGATGTCATTATGTCAAGACGAGCTATTGCAAACATGAATACATTGTAAGTAAACTGGATCACTTTCAGTAATA
Source organism: Zoanthus solanderi (assembly GCA_024336925.2). Taxonomy (NCBI): domain Eukaryota; kingdom Metazoa; phylum Cnidaria; class Anthozoa; order Zoantharia; family Zoanthidae; genus Zoanthus; species Zoanthus solanderi. The sequence goes on along the minus strand of JANCMA020061845.1, from coordinate 7,225 downwards.
ATAATAATTATTGATTAATTGCAGACCAGCTCATGTGTGTAGCTATATACTGTAACTTTAAATGGTTTTTCCAAATTTGTTACACTGATGGTAATAATAGACCCTTTCAAAGTTAATGTCACACATTCATAACTTTTGAGAAATACAAAGTACTGTAGCAAAAATCAATCAATATCAGTGGAAAGAGCTTCTAAAGATTACGACATCTACTATTTTTTATGGCAAAAGGCTAAAAACTCGCGAATGTACAGCTCCATGAAATTGTAAAATTTTAATTTTATTTTAAAATTTTAACTAAAAGATCTATTTTTTCTTTCAAATCTTGACTCAGATTTATAGCTTCAAATACTACTATCATTTTCCTTTAGGTTAAACTTACATGTCCCACTCTTTGCCTTAACAGGCATGTGATAATAATAATAAATAAATAATAATATAAACTGTTTATAGTGCCTATACAGATAATTATGATCTAGGTGCTTTATATAATGCAACTTAAATAATTTTATATTATGGTGTTACTGATCATTTTAGTAATTCAGATTGTATATTTTTCATTAGCACTGCAAAAGGAATTTTCATTTATGTAACTACTGTATGTATGTTTATGAATTACACCTAAATTTGTTTGTGTTGAAAATGGTTTACCATCATGACATTAATTTGATGGGACCAGGTCTTGCTATTGGGCTTTACTGCCATGGCCGTATTGTTTTCATCACACTTTTGACTATTACTCAGCTTTAGAATTAAATAAAGTAATTAATATCATTATTATTTTGTTTGATCTACGATATTAATGATCTTTTACTTTATACATATATAGATATCCAGATGCTACACCAGATGAGTTGTCTCAGGGTGATAATGTTTGTATCATTTGTCGTGAAGAAATGGTAACTGGATGTAAGAAACTGCCATGCAATCATATTTTTCATACAAGCTGCTTAAGGTCCTGGTTTCAACGCCAGCAGACCTGTCCCACATGCCGCATGGATGTTTTGAGAACCCCTCCTCCCCAGCCACCAGCACAAACACCTGTAGTACCACCACAGCAACCAGCTATGGTCAACCCAATGGCAAATGGTAAGTGAAAACAAAAATTTATAAGTGCACAGACTTAATTTTTGAAATTGTTTTGCTATTGTAAAATTATAAAGGGATTTTAATATACATTTTAAATCATTTTAAGATTCAAATAAAACATGTTTTCCGTGCCTTCAAAGCCTGGTGAAAATCGAGGCAAACGTTTGGGAAAATTCAAAAGCAGATCAGTGAAAACTTGAGATGCAGTTGAGGGTTTTCACCTGCTCGAGAATTCTTACAAACTTTGCCAAGTTTTTCAACAGGCTATGGAGGCACGGACAACATGTTAAATTATTTCTTTTATAAAATTACTATTTCAGTCATAACAAAGAGAAAGACGATATATGAAGTGCATATTGTAAACTCTTACAACTTGGAGTCAGCCAACCAATATTGCTCACATCATTTACATGGTTCATAGCGCTATGAAAACACACTTAAGTAGACCAATCAAAATGCACGTACTATCCAAATAATCTTATAAATATTCTTAATAATTTTATATGATTTAATTAGTTTTTGCTTCTAGACATATCGAAAGACAAAAATTAGTATAAATACTGGTTAATGAAGTCGGCATTGAAGAGGCCTCAAAATGAGTGGGTGAAAACTCTCAGTGCTGCAAAACTTCAAACCTTGATGGAACAATTAATTAATATTTTAATCCCCCCCTGAAAATTGGACAGGTTTTAATTCAGAGTTCATTCACTTGTGCACATTTTCCTTTTGACAAAATTTCGAACTGTGAAATGTGAGGGACATGGTGAAACCATCAGTGATAATTTTGTATAAGTGTTGCCAGGGTAAACCTAATTTGCAGCCTGCTGCGTGTAACAGAGATAATTTGTCTAGTGGATTTATTTGACCATTGATGTAAATAATTTTAGAAGCCAATATTTTGTAACAGCAATTGTCAAAGGGCAAACACCCAGACAGAAAATGTTTAATAAAATTTCAGCGCCGTAATTAAATAACTTACTGTGCAATAATCATAGAATTTTAAGATGGGTTGTCTAAATTACATACTGAACCTTCTCAACAACACTCATTTTCTTGCACAAACTCTTCTATCGACTTTTTGCAGGATGCAAGCTTGATTGGATGAGCTTGTGGGTCAAAAATTTATTACTTTGTTAATTTTATGTCAGGTCTGTTTGCTATAATTCAAGAAATAATTATTCCATATTAGGTCAACCCATGATGCCTCCATTTGGAATGTTTCCTGGTTGGCCTCCGATGGCGGTACCACCCCCTGTACCTCCTCCACAACCTGTACAGACACCTGCCACACCCACATCAACTACACCCACCACTAGCACAGGAACTGTACCAACACCCTCAGGTTCATAGCATATACTGTTTATACGCCTTCTATAATAATGTATAATTATATGATATAATTTAAAATAAAATAGTATTTAAAGAGTGATCATTGTAACTTGCCTGACGAGTGTGGTCGTCTCTGATGATCATACGAAACCAGCTTGTAGCAATAAAACAGTGAGTCATTCAAGTCTTAAAATAGTATTTTATTTTATGTAGTGCAACTTGACAAAGTTGAGCACTTTTTTTGGAAACATTTTCGATATTTTAAGTATAATATAATTTATGTATAGGTTTCAAGACTAAGCAAATGATTAGAAAGAAATTGTTTTGTCCCTGGAAAAACGTTCACAGTTTTGTTCAGTCCCCAAAAATTTTTCAAAAAATGGTTTTCGTTCGTTTAAGTGAAGTAAAACATTGGTAATAAACATAAATTTTCATTAAAAATAAGAGCAGCCAGGTTTAAAAACATGTTTATTTAGTATAAAAAAAGCATTCTCTGGTTAAAAGATTAAAAGCGTAAGCTTTTGGCTTTCAAACTAAAGCTTTTCAAAACTAAGGATGAAATGAGCAAGATGGAAATATATATATACAATTAAATGGAATTGTGAAAGAATTTATAAAACAGTAGAAGTAAAACTAAGATGTGAATGTGCGATATAAAAATATGTACAAAAAGGAAGTGTAAAAAGTGAAAAATGTACTAATATAGAAGAATGGAGTATCGTTTAGGCATTGGCTTAGAGTTATTGTCCGCCTCATTAGTATTAGCGGTATGCCAAGATTCCAGTGTTTTCTGGATGTGAAAGATTCCCTTGTCGATTACTTTGGCATTTTTGAAATCAATAAGATGATTATTTTGCCAAGCGTGGGCTGCGATATTAGAGCCAGCTTTAAAAAAATTTACGTTTCGGATGTGTTCCTTTTTTCTAGTTAAAAAACATCTTCTTTTGTCCCCAGAGCTATATTGGTAAAAATTTTGTGAAAAAATTTTGTGAAAAATTTTCATCAGTTTTCTAAACAAACCAAAACCTGCAGGAGTACCATCTGACTCATGATTGTAATTTTTGTATTTTATGTAGACTCGAAACTTCAGTTGTTGCCTCTTTGGCGGAAATTTCTTGATATCGTTTTATTTTTGCGAAGAGAGAATTGGGGGTCAGGTCCTGGAAAAATAGATTCTTTACCCTGGAGAACTTCTGAAAAACTCCTGGTCAGGAGTTTTAAACATTTATCAGAAAAACTGACAGTATATATGCCCCGAGTGGGAATCGAATCCACATCTCCCTATATTCTAGTCAAGAGTGCTAACCACTACACCAATTTTCTGATAAATGTTTATTCTTTCTTTAATATACTACTGAACAACATACATTTATATATCCTGGAGTTTTGTTATCATCAGCCAGCGAGTACTAAATTATATGTTCAATCTTCAATTTTTAGTTTCTCAAGAAGTTGGACAGACAGCCCAGCCTGGAGTAACGAACACTCCTCAGCAGATACCAGCTGCACCTCCACCATTCATGTTTCCACCACTACCCTTTATGATGCCACCTCCTTTGTTTGGTAAGTTAAAAGAAAAAGTGGCAAAAATGTATAAAGTGCATGTTGATATTCAACAGCAAGTTAATGAAGACATTTGATCATCGCCAAGGGGAGTGCACAAAGCTGACGTTCTCAGCATTAACCCTTCGTCAGAGCAGGCTTAGAAAATATATCTGGAACTCATTATCTTCCAAAACTGGATTTGACAAAAAAAAAGTATATCCTAACTTTTAAATGATTTTGGAGATTGCTATTTAACACATGAGAACTCGTTTTGGAAAAAATAGATCTATAAATAAAAAATGAATAATAAACAATATTGTAACACAGTTAGTGTTTTATTAATTGCAGAAATTAACAAATTTCATGAAAACTGTTAATTGTTCATGACCTTGCTGTACCCTTGTTAGTAAGGTGTTTGTTTACCATACAAGAAGCTCGGGTTTGACTTCCAAAAAGACCCGCACTCAGGTTCTTGAAATTAGTGACGTGCTACCATTTCTAGAATCGTTGAAATTTGTTGACATCTGCTCAGATGAGGATCATGGACTTAAAAGATCCCCCACACACCTTGTAATGAATAGGGAAATGACCTCGGTGTTGCATGGTCTTGCTGTTCAACTGAGCGTATTCTTAATGTCGATAATGTATGGAAGTATGGGAGTATGCGCAGTGGTCATCAGTCTCACGTGCGGCATCCCTCAAGGGACTATTTTGGGCTCATTACTCTTTATACTCTATATTAACGACCTGCCAAATTATCTCGCTAATGCAGTCCCTCGAATGTACGCAGACGATACGCATCTAACATTTGCCAGTAACAGCATTGAAAATATTGAGTGCAAACTAAATCAAGATCTTACCAGTGTTAGTGACTGGCTTGTGACCAATAGATTGACCCAATCTAAAACAGAATTTCTGTTAATTGGGTCGTGGCAAAGACTGCCTACATTTGAGAATTCCCCAAACTTAGTCCTCAATGACTTTCCAATCAAGCAGGTCGCTAAAACAAATGCTCTTGGGGTTCTCGTCGATAAACATCTAACCTGGAATGCGCATATCATTAGTATTTCCAAAAAAATAGCTCCTGGCATTGGCGCTTTCAAACACTGTTGATCGTTTATTCCGATCGGAACATTAAGATATGCTTTCAGCGCTATTGTTCAGCCCCAATTTGATTACTGTGACATTGTATGGGGAAACTGCAGTAATACTCCAGAAGCTACAAAATCGCGCAGCCAGAATTTTGACTTTTTCCAACTACAATGCAGACGCAGAACCTCTTCTTGAGCGTCTGGCTTGGAAAAGGTTAGCTGATCGACGAAAATCCCACATGGCTACCATGGTTTTACCAAGCGAATATCTCGAAGCTAAATTTGTAAACCGTAGTAGCATTACCGATTACATTATATTGAGAAGCACTTGTAACGAACTAACGCGCTGTTCCAAAACCCCGCACAAACTATCTAAAAAAAAGTTTCCAATACAGTAAAGTGCGGCGCATTGGAACAGCCTGCCTCTCTTCAAAATCTCTGAGCAGCTTTAAATATGGCTGTAGTTTTTTTTCTGACTCTTAACACAAGGCATTCATGGAACGCAGGCATTTTTTTTAGATATTTAGATATCTTGTTTTTTTATTCTTTAGAAATACTATTATAGATAACGTGATTTTAAGCATAAATAGTTTTTTTTATAAGCCCTTATTGTTTTGCCGTGTTTAAATAAAGTTACAATAGGCGAATCTTTGCTGACGTCATTGTTTACAATATACTTCATTAGCATACAACTTTAAGCAGCGAACAAAGATAAATACGATTTTAGTCCAAAGCTTTAGAAAGCTTGTCGAGCTAACAAACAGATGAAATTTTTGACTCTATGCAAGCAGTTTCTAACAATATATCGCGGTTCCAAAATACTCAAAACAGCTCGGGAGCAAAGCCGTTAATGAGCCATACATTCTCTGTAAGATGTCTACTAGATCACAGGACCAGTGCTTAGCTTATCGCTCTCATATTTTCAGAAGAAGTTTATTTTACAAAACAATCTCAATATACAGTGCTAACCAAAAATGCTTTTCCAATATAAATGTTTTATTTTCTTTTTTTGTTTCTTTAAGGAATGCCATTTGGCCCTCCACCAGCACCCCCTGGGGGTGATTTGTCAAACCTAACTGACCAAGAATTGAGGGCGATGGAAGGACAGGAGAGGCAAAATGTAGAAGCGAGAATTGCTCTTCTAAGGAGCATCCATTCACTTCTTGATACCGCTATTATGCAGATGAACCAGTATTCGCTAGCAGTAGGTGATCAGAGGTGAGTATGGAGTACTAGAGAAAAATGCAGGTGAATGGCTGTACAATGTTATAACAGATATATTTACATTTTCTACAAGTAAGAATTTTGTAACTATGAAGTCACTGTTACATGTCATATTTGAATAAACCACAGACTGTTACCTCCAAGATCTAGTGAAAATTGACTGGTATACATGACTTTGTAAAAAATAATATGATACAAATTTGATTGCCTTACCAAATTGGCTTTTACATGGTGGCTTGCTTCATTTATTGTGTCCCTGCATGCAGGCTTAACGTTGTTAGAATATATTGTACATAGTTATTGCATTTTACAAGTCACTGCAAGGGTGTGTCTCTGGCTCTAAGGATTTGTTATCAGGTATTAAGTATTTCAAAGCACGAAAGAAGGTTCTTTATGCTTTCTTTATTTTCATTGTTAATAATCTTCTTTCTCAATTGGAATAGGCACAGGACGTTCACAAGCAATTGAGGGATTGGTTGAAACAAAATGTGTCTGCAAATGTAGCAGAGTCAACCAGAATAATCTATGGAGGTAACCTTTCTCTTATACAGAAATTTAGCTGTGGAGTCAGAATGCCCTTCCCAAATCAAAACTATGGGAAGCATATGGAATGCAATGGCTCTTATATGAACCATATATTGACCAGTTTGATATAAAAACACCATAGTACCATAATGGGGCAACTGAACCATTTTATGAGCCATGGGAATTCTATGGGATTGAGACAACCATACAGATCTCTAACTATTTCCCTCTTAAAAGTATATTAGATTGAAAGAAGAGAAAACAATTTTTTAAGCCCTCGGCAGGAATCAAACCCCACATCTTCGGTTTTCATGTCATTCATTAATTCTATGCATACCCAAATTTACAGTGTTCAACTTATCCATAGAGAAAATAATGCCTTGGGATCCCTGCAGTTACCTCATACATTACATTAACTGGCTGCG
>JANCMA020061744.1:0-15870 GCA_024336925.2 Zoanthus solanderi | reverse complement strand
GTTAACAGTCCTACTTGAACTGACATGGTCCCCAATCTTCACACAATACTTGCGATCACACAGATAACTCTCCAGAAACTGAACTGTACTGTTCTCCAAGCCATTGGCTTTTGAGTTTACTCAATAGTAGTGTTGGATGGAGTGAGTCAAACGCCTTTGACATATCGGTGGACAGCAAGCTCACAACCAGTTTGTCATCTCTGGCATGTCTCCAGCCCTCCACTGAGTGAATCAGAGCTGTGATGAAATAGATTTTTATTCACGAGTGTGTCGACGAAGGCGATTTTGTTGTTGTTCTCGGTCTCCATGGTGAAGTGAATAGATGGGTGTTCCTGGTTGAGGTGGCTGAAAAAATTATCCACGTTGTTCTTCTTGGTGATGGTTTGTGTCGTCTACATATGTATAGTGCTTCCATATCCTTGGTGGCTCTGGGGCGGTTGCTAGTGCTTTTTCTTCAAATGCTTCCATGTAGAGGTCTGCGATTATCGCGGACACAGGGCTTCCCATCGGTGCTCCTTCTTGCTGTTCGTAGAGTAATCTGTTGTACTTGAAATACGTCAATTTCAAAACGAAATTCAGAAGATCCGTAATCTGAGTAGGTGTGAGTTTTGTGCTATCTGGTAGGCTTGGGTCGTTGTTTAATAGTCTCTGTGACTCGGCTTGTACTGCACCCTCTATCGGAACGTTAGTAAATAGTGCTTGGACGTCAAATGATATCATAACTTCATCTGTATAGATATTTTTCTTGCTTATGATATTTGCAAATTCCCCTGAATTCTTAACTTTGTGGCCTGACTTACTTGTGAGTGGAGACAAAATTTTTGCTAAGGAACCTGATAGCTCGCAAGCGAAGGTGTTGACACAGGATACTATGGGTCTTAGCGGCACATCGGCTTTGTGGATCTTTGGTACGCCGTAGATTCTGGGTGCTTGTTTCTGTTTCGGTCTGATCTTGTTATACTCGGTATCCGTAAGGTTCCCGCTTCGTTTAAGTTGTAGAAGTTTTTCTGTGACTTTTTGGATCAGGCGGTCTGTTGGATCTTTGTTCAGGAGTTGGTACGTGCCGGTCTCGATTAGTTTTTCCATTTTGGACTGGTAGGTTTTGGTGTCAAGAATTACACTTGCACAGCCTTTGTCTGCTGGTAGAATATTTTTGTTATTATGTATGACCTAACTGTAAATATGAGTTTGACCAAATGTCAAGTGACCTAGGTTGACCTTTACCTCGCCGGGTCAACTGACTAGAAATCGAAATTTTTATTTCGTCCCTATAAACTTTGGTCTTTTATTTCATTCCTACAGGCATTCTTTATCTTTTTACTTTAAGTTGCAATGTAACTGCTTTATTAATTTTTTTTAAATATGTATTATTTTAGCATTACCTGTAAAACGAAATTTCTGTGGTTTTACGGTTGGTTGCACGGAACTAAAAAAAGTTTTGGTTTTAAGACAGTGTCGCTTCAAATTCACATACAGTTTCACTTTAAGTTTTAAAATCTTTTTTTTTTTAATTTTAAACTTTAAAAATTTAATAATATACTGTTAAACTGAGTATTTATTATTATAGCATATGGAATGTGTAAAGACTTTGTTTAAGATTTTATTTAAAATTGCCATTGTTGTTCTTTCAACTTGCGTTTAACAGTCATGTGATATAAATTGCAGTCAAGTTTGTTAACGTATTAGAAATTGCTTTGGAAGATTGTTTGGCAACGAGTTAACTTTGCAAAGTTTTCAATGATCACTCTGATTACCTACAAAAGCGTAGCTGTTTCTTATCTGGTATCACAGTCACTAAACATCTGATACCGAGGATAGCTAACTTTCGAGTGGGGAACCGAGTTAGGAACTGAGTTAGGAATCGAGTTAGGAACCGAGTTAGGAATCGAGTCAGGCGGTTGTTATCTATTCAAGCATAAATTCTGTCGTGGATGTAAGAGTACATGGCGTGTGTAATGTTTTGATTTAATCCTAACAGACTTACTTCGTTTATTTAAAGGGTAGTTTTGTAAGGATAAACCGTTCGCAAATCAAAGTCCATGACGAGTACATTACAGCGGGGTTAGGGTTACGGTAAGGTTTAGGGTTAGAGTTAGGAAAGCTAAAAAAAACAATTTGTAAAAAAAGATGACCAAAATGCCAAAATCAGTTTCTAACTCTGTTCCTAACTCGATTCCTAACTCGATTCCTAACTTGATTCCTAACTCAATTCCTAACTCGGTTCCTAACTCGATTCCTAACTCGATTCCTAACTCGGTTCCTAACTCGGTTCCCAACTCGGTTCCTAACTCGGTTCCTAACTCGATTCCTAACTCGGTTCCTAACTCGGTTCCTAACTCGGTTCCCAACTCGGTTTCTAGCTCGGTTCCTAACTCGATTCCTATCTCGGTTCCTAACTCGATTCCTATCTCGGTTCCTAACTCGATTCCTATCTCGGTTCCTAACTCGGTTCCTAACTCGGTTCCTAACTCGGTTCCCAACTCGGTTCCTAACTCGGTTCCTAACTCGATTCATAACTCGGTTCCTAACTCGGTTCCTAACTCGGTTCCTAACTCGATTCCCAACTCGGTTCCTAACTCGGTTCCTAACTCGGTTCCTAACTCGGTTCCTAACTTGGTTCCTAACTCGATTCCTAACTCGGTTCCCAACTCGGTCGTTAGTTTATCTCCCTGATACCGTTTCAACTTTTATGCAGACAATGCAAAAAATGCGATGAAATAACAGACACGTAATGAACAAACAAAAAAAGTATTCCACTTCAGGTTTCAATAAATTACAAGGTAACAGAAGTTTAGTCTAAAACAATCAGACATGTAAACATGTACAAGATAGTCGTACTTGATCTTTCAAAAATCTTTTTCTTAAAATACTTGCTTGCGCACTGATATATAGTAAGTTCATTTGGTATTTGCAACTGGTAAGTTCGTTGATGATAGTTTGTTTTTTATGCATTCCCAATAACTGCCACTCGCTTAGAAACAAAAACAAACATTTTAGTCTGGTTCAACGTTAGCTGGAACCGCAAGGAACTGTGGGATACACAACTTGTCAGGCCCACGAAAACAGAAAAACATTCGCATTTTATGACTGGGTACTACAGGTATCCCAGTAATTAGGTTTTTAGACCCTATACTTGGGTTAAATATTCTCTGTAATATTTTAAATGTTGTTTCCACATTCGACAATCATAATACTTTTTATATTTTTTTCCTTTTCAATAGCATATTTGTCATTCCTGTGATAATCGGTAAACGTTAGTGTCAAACTCAGAACTGGCTAAAAGGCAGCGGGTTCAAGTGGTCTGAGTTGGGGTTTTGTTAATAGCCAATTGGTTTGCCTCTTTCCAGTTGGGATTTTTAACAATGCGCAGTGAGATTTTAACCAAGACAACTAAAAAGCTCTTTTTTTCGAGAAACTATGAATTTTGTTTTTTTTTCATTTTTAATATATCTTACGAAAAGTCATTGTTGTTTAACTGAAGAGAAAAAATTGAGTTAACATGAAATGTATTCAGTAATTCACTGTGTTTGAATGTGAATAGTATAGTAAATCAAGTTTTTTCTTCTTGTCAGGAAAGACGCCTGAGGAGATCCGCAAAGCATTTAACATCAAGAATCATTTTACTCCAGAAGAGGAGGAACAGGTCTGTGAATATGATTGTAAAGTCAAAATCAAGTTTCATACATGGCTCCTGAAAAGTCTCAAAGTCTTCATTTTGCTCATCAAAATTTTAGAGCAATAAAAATAGTTGTAAATTTGTTGGATCAAAGTTGCTATTACTAAAATACTTTTATGCTTGAGGTCCTAAAACCATAAAATTTCAAATAAAATTGAAATCCTCTTCTAACTGAATCAGTTTTTGAAGCTTACTTGTCAACCGTGTATTTTTCCAAATCGGCTGCACTGTGTCATCCTATGATGCTATTTGCTGGCAAGTGCTGGAATCTCACACAGTTAATCATTTCCGGGTATTTTATATTTAGTTCTCTGCATCATGGATTGGAAATGAATGAAAAAAATACTTAGGTTTAAGTTATTAAATGTCTCTGGTGTTACATTTTGTTTTATCGAAAACCTGAGGACCGGCTGACAATTTGAAATAAAACAAAACGAAAGTAATTCCTAATAACGGCAGTTTCATCACTTAATATTTACCTTTATTTAAGTTCACTGAAACTCAGATAGATATAAAGAAAGAAATACAGTTGAACCTCTATTAAGCGGTCACCCTTGGGACTTTGCTAAATGACCGTTTAATAGAGGTTGACCGCTTAATAGAGGTTTTTCATTTTTTTCCTAAATTTGACAAATAAGTAAAAATACGATGCATATAAATCACAATATGTACATTTAATTACTCAAAACAATAATAATATTTTAAAACAAGTTTATGGACCTACAAACACTGGTAAAGTTGTAATCAAGGAGAAAAGTATCAACAGAGGAGATGGCTTTGGACTTGAAATTCCATATGAATATATTTTTGAAGGCTATACATTTTCTTCTCACTGCCTGCAGCGGAAATTGTGGAAAGAGGAAATTGCGGTGACTGGGCCCACACAAGCGGATTAAACTTGATTGTCAGAAACTGACACTTGAGAAACTACAATTATATAGGTGTTAATTATTTGTCTGCTTATTGCTTTGAACAAAAATCATTAAAAAATCTCATTAGAAAGTGTGGGTGACCGTTTAATAGAGGTTAAATACAATAAAATCGGTCAATTGGGACTTCTATAATGGTGACCGCGTCCCCTTAATAGAGGTGACCGCTTAATAAGGGTTAGATTTACAGTAAACATGAGGATAAAAATTCGGGACTTTGCAAACTGACCGCTTAATAGAGGTGACCGCTTAATAAGGGTTAGATTTACAGTAAACATGAGGAGAAAAATTCGGGACTTTGCAAACTGACCGCTCAATAGAGGGTGACCGCTTAATAAAGTGCGCTTAATAGAGGTTCGACTGTACTATATTTCGATGTTATCACAATATGATCATCAGGTATGAACTTAAACTGAGTGCAGCAGCTTTTTAGTTGTCTTGGTTAAATACGTATGAATTGAGAAATGTTTTTTTTTAAATAAGAATAGTTAATGGCTAGCTTTGAGTCCTTTGTTCAGTTCAGGATTGAGAGTTTTGATAGAAAAGGCTTCTTTAAAGAGTAATAAATTCCAATTGGAGTCACTCTCAATCTAAAGAACTGGACAAAGGACTCAAAGCTATATTTATCAGTTTCAGTGAAATTTAATTTTAAGTCATGAAACTACCGTTATTCGGAATTACTTTCGTTTTGTTTTATTTTAGTTTATATGTTTGTACTTATAATACTAAAAGTAATCAGAGATAAAAAAGCGTTTAAGGGCATTGCATGGTTTGGGTTGTTTAAAGTGTACCGTTAATGATCTGATAAACGTCCTTTAGCTATTGAATGCCTCCTATCTAATTAACTCGCCCTAAGCTGACAAGCTTGTAATAAACACTCCTCTGTAGTAAACCCCCTGTCTAATAAACGCACCCTTACTTGAAAACCACACATAAACTGGCTGGAAACAGATGTACAATACAATCAATCAATTTATTTCCGTTCTTACGTAATTGACACCAGTGATTCAGAGATCCATTGTTTCACGAAAGGCCAACCATGCGAAGCAGATGAAGACCAGTTGAAGGCACAACTTTTTCTTGCTTGATGACCCAACTCTTCCAGACTCGACGCATTTCAAGCAATAACTTTCTCACTTTAACACTGAAGAGGCCGACGATGATGTCATGGTGCTCAACGAGGACTCGGATGTTAACATTGATCTATAAGAACTACCATGGCTGCTTTGTATGTACCATAATTATACCGTTATGGATTTGTAGACGGTTTAGACTGGTCAGCGGACGGACTACAGCCATGTTACAGTTATTAGAAAAAACTCTTCTTTCTATTAAACGCTTCTTCTCTTTTGAATACCCTCTTCGAAAATCATTTACGGTATATATCACTTGTGGGTTTTTTGTATGTATAAAATGTTCCTACTCTTCTAATAGTGATGGCAAAAAAAAAATCGATTAAGATTTTTCTTGATGGTGTAATTTGCGTTTAAAGTTTGGAAAAATCATCTCCGGATTCACTTTGACCGAGCGATGGGAGGCTGGTAACTACCATATTATTTTTTGGTCCTTGATGTCAAAAGCAGAATTTAGTAGTGAGAGACTGTTCCTGTTTTTATATAAATTGTAAGTGTTGGTCGTGGTTATGATTACTGGGACTGAGTTTGTACCACGGTGTAAACAGTGACGCAATAAATGTTTGTTGGGGTTACGATTATTGACGTTTAATTGTTTTGTATTAATATATTTCAGGTGCGAAAGGAAAACGAATGGTGTGAAGAGAAATAATGAGGGGCTTCGCATTAATAGCTTGTTTGGATTCTTGTACAGTTTACCAATGAACACCTAGAAAGTTAAGACTTTTTTGTTGTCAATAGTCCAGTGTTTTTATGTTAAACATGTTATAAGCTCAAAACTGGACTCATATAGTTAAAAAGGCTATATTTCGCTTTCGAAAGCTGTCGGTTTTATTGTTTGTATGATACTTTCTTTACAATCTGAATGTAATAAATAGTTGTTCACAGTTAAAGTATTATCGACCTTTATTTTATATGATCTAAACCTTGCGTAGTTAAACGAGAAACTGGGCTTTAAAAGGGGTAGGTACGAGTTCGGTTATGATAGATAGATGGTAGATAGATAGATAGTTTATTAAAAATATTACATAGCAGTTACAGGACTGAATTGCGTAATAAACATATTTCCACACCTCGGCAAGAAAAAGTTCCTCTGGCGCCTGAGCCTATACTTCGGGTTATTAACAGGTGGCAAGAGGCTACTAAGCGTATGATTTGGGTCACTCACAATAGATGAGAAGAACCGAGTGCAAAGGTTGGCTCGCCTCTTCTTGAGGGTTGTGAGACCAAAGTTGGCTATACATTCATCATATGAAGAGTTGGGAGCAAGAATCTTCGTTATACGTTTCTGCACTCGCTCAAGTTCCTCACTTAGGTACTTTGAAAGTGCGTGGTGGTAAACAGGCGCACAGTAATCTAAATTGGTCTTACCGTACAAAAATAAGAATCCAATATGTCCTTATTGGGAACGTTTGCCCTTCTCAATAAAACAATAAAAAACAACCGTTTGTTCGCTTTCTTAATACACTCGAGTACGTGATCGTTCCATTTGAGATTGTCCGAGATTGTTACTCCGAGAATCTTTGCAGATGATACAACAAGGAGTTTGTTACCTTCGATTACAAGAGAGGAGAAATCGTGAGTGTTCTTCTTAAAATCAATGATTAACTCCTTACACTTGTCTGCATTTAATTGCATGTTGTTCGTTAGTGACCAATCAGCGACCATTGACACAGCCCTCTGTGCGTTTCCAACTTCCCCTCGTGGTACGATTTCTGCTACGGTCGTGTCGTCCATGTACTTCCAAGTCAGAGAATCCACCTTCAAATCATTGATCTTGAGCAGAAACAGCCAAGGCCCGAGCTTGGTGCCCTGAGGTACCCCGGCTGGGACCGGCCCCCACTCAGACAGACAGTCAGAAGATAGTTTAACATGTTGCTTCCGGTTGCACAGGAAATCAATCACCCAGTTAGCGACACACCCATGGATATTTAGACCAAGGATCTTTTGAACCAATAGGTTGTGATCTCTTAAGTCGAACACTTTCCGGTAGTCAAAAAGTACTACCCTGACAGCCGCACCGGTTCCGTCGCTGGCCTTGGACCAGTGGTGGAACATTGACGTCAAAGCAAAAAGCATAGAGGATCTCGCAATACCGCCATATTGGTTGGGATCGATAATGCTGAGAACGGCTGGACCTACATGGGTTACAACGACAAACTTCTCCGCGAGCTTGGAGATGGCAGGAGTTAGGGAGATTGGGCGTAGATGTTTTGAAGGATTTTTCACAGGCTTCTTCTTGGGCAGGGGAACTACATCAGCAAGCTTCCACGAGGGTGGGAGTTTTTGTTCCCTGAAGCTGCAGTTTAAAATGAAGGAGACAGGCTGCAACAGGATCTCAGCGTACTCACGTAGAAGCCAGTTAGGGATGCAGTCGGAACCAGCTACCTTGTGAGGGTTGAGCTTCTTAAGTGCGCTTAGAACTGCAGACTTGGAGACCACAAAGAACGACTGGACATCAGTCGGGCGTGACGCTTTTATATCAAGGGGTCTGAAGCACTCCATGGGTTTAAGAAAAGCAGCATTGATGACATTTGCTAGCTCCGGGTTACAAGAGTTGTTTTCGAAGCCCTCAAGTTGTAAATTGGATAACAAGCTTTTGGAACCAGATGCCGGAATCGATCCAGAAATGCGTTTGACCACCGACCACCACTGACTGGGTTTCGTGTCTTTGAGGTTGTTCACTTTAGACGCGTAGTATTTGCCGCGAAGAGACTTGCGTTCACGATTAACGGCGTTTTGAAGATGTCGGAACTTTTCATTGTCACCTTTGGCGAAGGCTTTCTGGCGGCGTTTGATAAGCGCTTTGAACTCGGCGGTGATCCAAGATGGATCGTCAGTGTGGACCTTGAATTGTTTCACAGGCATGATGTTGTCTAAGCTGGTGGTGATGATGTCAGTAAGAAGCTTCAGTTTATCCTCACAGATTTCGGCGTCCTCAACCAGAGACCAGTGGATGTTCGAAAGGTATCGACCTATCTCAGTCTCGCGACTTGCACACAAATCGCGTCTTGAGACAGATCTCCTACTTCGACCTAATTTGGTGGGTCTTGCTTTGGGATGAACAATGACTACGCTGTGGTCGGATAAACCAAATGGAGGCAGAGTTTGTACAGCGTTGTTATCGTACAAATGTGGTAGGTTGGTCATCACCAGGTCTAAAGTATGGTCGCCTCTAGTTGGCTTGTTGAGAAGTTGCTTCATCCGAAATTGAGAAGTAAGGCGGCGGATGTTCAGCCTATTGAAGTCACCGCACAAAAACAAACCACAGCCAGGGTACTCTCCTTCGATAGTAGTGAGAGTTTCGCACAAATAGTCGAGTAGGATGGAATCACTAACGTTGTCATTGAAGTGAGGGTGGTATACTGTGCCTGCAATCAAACAAGAGATTCCCCGTGGAAGTCTGGTTGGGCTGAGCCACACCCAAAGAACTTCGAGCGTCGGATCTTGCAAATAGTCAAGACGTTTGAATTTGATCGAGTTCTCAATATAAAGTCCGACTCCGTTGTGATGGTCCGTTGTCCGGTTGCGTGAAACGAAATGGTATCCTGAAATTAGTATATGGTCAGCGGGTATACATTCTCTAAGCCACGTTTCAGTGAAAAAACCCAAATGAAGCCTCAGTTCTAAAATAGTCGACCGCACTTCATCAATTTTTGGTGCAAGAGACATAGTGTTGGCGAGAGGTAAGCTTGGTCCGTGCACAGATTGACTTGCTATGGCAGGGTTCCGGAGAAACGATTTCAAACAAAATCTAACGGGCGAGAGTTTCCTCCGTGACTGATACATTTCGAATAGCGCTGTTACGTGATATTCTAACCGGTATGTGCGTCCTTTTGTGAAGTTGGTAGAATAAGCGACTGCGATGACTGGTGTTTCGATTGCCAGGCTCTACATCCTCGGCGAGTCGGCCTGAATTTTGATATTCGAAGATTGCACAACTTTCGCCACAAGTTGGTGTCAATGCGAGTTCTGAAGTAACCAATTGCTGCTATGGCTGTCAAAGATTTGCTCGAATACCTTATAGCCATTTAGATGGTACTGAATAGATGTAAAATGCAATAGTTAAGCAAAAACTATTAAAAATATGACATAACTGCGGAGCGTCTAAAAGTGCTGCCGAACAGGCGCTCAGTTCCGCTGACTGAATCCTAAGAAATGAGAAATAAACATTGTCACATCTAGCTGAGATTTAACTAATAAGTTTCCAACGTTCCGTAAAACCATTTTAAACTAAAAAATGCGAGATTACTTACTTCAGCATAAACATTTTGTCCAACTTTTAGCGTGGAAACAGGAGAGAAACTATGCGGTAAGACTAGAGGAAATGCCTGCTGGCTGAGACCACACAAATTTCTTTCGTAGCAGATTTGAGCGGAGGGTTATAAAATAAATAAACCCCTTCCTTGCTTGCTGGTATATTGGAGGATATAATGTCCACTGCTGATTGATTGTCTTTCGGACAATCTATCAGCCGCGGACATAATATCTTCCAATGTATCAGCCGGCGAAAGGGTTTTATTTACTAAGTATATATCTGGCACTTTGCCCGGCCGTTTTTACTCATGCTATTTCTCTATTCATCCATCAACTCACCCAACCAATTACTTTACTGCATTTACATAACTGATTGTTATACCTCCCAACTCGAATAAGTTTTCTGATTGAAGGAGAACGTGTCATGTGTCAAAAACTCACTAACACTCTAGGATGAACAAAACTCACTCACTGCCAAGGGAAACTTGAACTTTTGTGCACCTTTGAACCGCGGCAAATTTGTACGCCAGCTGCGTCAAGCAAATAATTTTAATTTCAATTTGGAATTTAAAATTGCAATTATAAATAAGTTGTATTTCTGATATTGATCGACTTTTCAACAAAGTTTTAACAATAGTGATTTGAATTAACATTTATGATTTGTGACTTATTTTATATGCAAATTGCTAGGGTTTGTAACATTTTGCAATATAGTCTTAAGCTGGCAAATTACCGTGTATTGTATTATTTTGAGTTGAAAGGTAAAACAAAACACTACTTACAGACTGCATTCCACAACTCTTTTTCTTGCCCAGGACAAAGGGTTGCACCAATAACCTCCTGTGCTTTTCTTTGATGTTATTTCTCTTGGGTCGATAAGATATCATCTCATGACGTGTTCAGTGTTGATGCGATAGGGCTTGTGCGGCCCCAAGGTAGGCAACTGACAACTCAACCTCCTACCCAGGCTCATTTGAAATGAGTCTGGGTCTGGGTACGAGGTTGCAGACAGTTGTGTTGAGTATCTTTCTTTTATTTGCTGCTTTTCTATGTCATTAGACCAAACGCTAACCTCTACCCAGGGACATTCTTCTGTGATGATTGCCAGGAGACGGTATCAGGGTTATAAATGGATGCTGCGTCGGTGTTTCTATAGAAACGGTTTTAGAAGTAGTTAATTTTTACACCGTAGTGAATTGAGAAAAAAATTTTAAAAACTGACGTTTCAGACTGTAGTCCTTCGTCGGAGTGATTCACTCAGGGTTAGTCACTTCATCAAAGAGAATCTGCTCTACAGCTTCTGAACTCCGCTGGACATGTTGATAGTGAATCAATGGGCGTTAGAAGAAAGATAGAAATCAAGGGTTCTGCCCCACCTCAAAAAATCCTTGCAAAAATTCTGCCCTGCCTCATTAATGATGCCAAAATTCTGCCCCACCTTCAATTTATTCATAATTAATAAATTATTAATTATTTATTAATAAATTATTTTTCCAAGGTCAAGGTCAAAATTTTTTTTCCAAGGTCAAATATATTTCCGGGGGTTCCCCTTGGGTGGATCCAAATTTATTCAATTTAAAACAAAATGATATTTTAAAATGCATGGTGATTGGTTTATATAGAACAAGTTTAAATAACTTATACAAAAAAATGGCAGAATCATATATCAATATTCTTAATGAAACCATTCCTGAAATTAATATGCCTATTATGAGATTTACTAAACGGCCAGTTTTCCCTAAGATTTCTAGTGTATGGATGTTATTTGTATGCAAACATGGAAAACAGAAATATTTTTGTAAAGAATGTGGAGGGAAAGGAATCCGGTGGAGATGGAATCTGCAAACATGGAAAACAGAAATATTGTAAAGAATGCGATGGGAAAGGAATCTGTCAACATTGAAGACTGAAGGTAAGATGTAAAGAATGTGGTGGTTCTCAGATATGTACACATGGAAAACATAAGAGGATATGTAAAGAATGTTGCGGAAAGGGGTTATGTGAACATAGAAGACAGAAATATCTTTGTAAAGAATGTGGAGGGAAAGGAATCTGCGAACATGGAAAACAGAAAAGTTTTTGTAAAGAATGTGGTGGTTCTCAAATATGTACACATGGAAAACATAAGAGGATATGTAAAGAATGTTGAAGCATAGATGAAATATTTTGTAACGCGTTTCACGTTACAAATGAAAAAAGTGATTTTCAAAAATACAAATTTTACAACTTACAAAAAAAATTATGGATGAACGACAATCACTCAAAAACAACACAGAAAAGAAAAAGACTTTTCTGTCTAAATTACTGACGTGGGATATTTGAGATGTATTGCTATTCGTGAAGGAATAAAAAACTTCTACGTGTTCGAAAAGGATGCACTCATTGAACTTTTGATAGATATTGATATGCCTTATCTATATAAAAAATCAAATACTTGCTATCTTGGAAAATGGAAATATTATTGTAAAGAATGTTGGGGGAAAGGAATCTGTAAACATTGAAAACAAAAATATTATTGTAAAGAATGTGGAGGGAAAGGAATCTGTTCACATGGAAAACGGAAGAATATATGTAAAGAATGTTGAATCATAGATGAGATATTTTGTAACGCCTTTCACGTTACAAATTCAACGGAACAACATCCATGCTACTCCAGCAGCAGCTATCGTTACTATTATTATATTGATTTCATGTTGTGTTTGTATTCTCTTCACAGTTTTGGGAATAGTCTTATCATCAAGACCTTCAATATTATTATTAATAGTATCACCAACTTTTCGTAACATGTGAGGTAACTTCTTTTTACTACTTCCAAGATTATGTCTAATACCTACATCCACAGTTCCATCAACGTTGACATCAGAATTCACTCCAAGGTGCATCATTTTATTCACACGTTTCAACTTATTGTTATACCCAACAGTACTTTCTGTGTTCAAGACCAACCTACTAGGCATCAACCATGTCCCGGGAGATATAGCTAAATCTAACTTCACCTTCGCCTCTTGTACTGCAAGTTGAAATCTTTGAACAGATTTGCTAATATCAGGTTGCTTCACTGCATCTTCTAACAAAACTAAAAATTCACGTTTGACTTCTTGAGCACTACCAATGTCACCAGGCATTGAACTTTGGACATTCACTTGAGCACCTAACATACAATAGACAAACGCTTCAATAGATTGATTCAATCTTGCTTGTCCTGCTTTTGTCAAACCATAGGATACTGGTAGAACAAAATGTTCATATTGATTTTCAGAGGGATCGTTTGTAATATATTGTATCAAGTTACCATCAGCCGCCTTTCCTCCTTCATCAGAGAATTTGAAAGTTCCAGGATAACTTGCTTCTGTTTTTACATATCCTTTATGAGAAAAGTAAATATAGACATTACCCAGCCCTTCATTCATACCTTCATGAAATCGAAAATCTGTACTTGGGGAAATCCCAAACTCATTACACAACCTATTGTAAGATGGGACATCATAGGGATTATTTTTCTGATCAAAAGCATCATCACCCGGCAACGCTACAGAACTTTGTATTCCACCAAGTTCATGCAATATTCTTCTAATTGTAAAATATACATGAAACCATAGAAATGATTTCACCTGCATAGGTAATCCATCATCAAACAACATCTTCGAACTTATCCCACAACCAGTTGTCGCACACTAAACAGCAAAGTTCAATTGCTGTGGCCAATAGTTCATATCTGGTGAATTCAACCATCTATGAGATTCTTTGCCACTATGATGAGTTAACTTTGTATCTACAAAGATATTTCTGAACTTCATCTTGAAAGAATCTTTAGGTGTCGCAAAGATTTCAAGGTTGGAGAACTCAAAGGTTTGAGGTTTATCTGCATGACCAAGCGCTGGAAAAGGTAACTTTGATTTTGGGTTTAATAATAATTCTTGAGGGAAATTTGAGAGACTTGTAGTTACTGAATGATGTATGAAAGTATGATGGATGACAGCAGGATGACCCATAGCCTTTTTAATCTCTGGAGTATAATGATAATTATTAGACCCCCTTCTGTCAAAAACTTGTATCAAACCATCATTCTTTGATTTAAAATACACAGCATCATCCCAATCTGTGTGAGAAAATTTAGACAAGTCAGCATCGGGATAACGTTCTTGAAATTTCTTCCACGCACTCATCTTTGAAAGGTAAGAAACAATACTTTAAGCCTCATTTCATGGAATGAGTTACAAAGTGCCTTTTTTTGGTAAATCTTTCTAATTTGCTGCAAGCACTTTTCTCTCCATTCAATAATCAGGATTGTAGGCAGGTGGCATATCATCAGTGATTGGTGGATAGCCACCTACGACAAACGTGAAACAGTTACAATTTATGAGGGCTTTCCTCCTTCTCCCGTGAGAAGTTTTTTCATCAATTCATCACGGATCTCCTTTTTGATTTTCTCAATATCTGGTTGTTCACTCTTCCCTGGTGGTGAAGGCTGCTTCCTATATTTCTGTCTAATTGAATTCCTCATAGTATGATACTTATCAATCTCACTCTTCACAAGAAGAAATTCTTCATGACTAATCTTCTCATCTATGAGCGCTGCGGAAACAATATCTTTAATCGTATTCAATTTTGAACGACACAATGATACAGTGATCTCATGCTTGCTAACATTCTTGGAAATCATTTTCGCCCAACTACCACTGATCACACTGGTGATAGCACAAAAACCTCCGAGAGCCCCAAGGCTAACCGCCACAGGAAGTCCAACTCCGCTGATTTCTGTGCCAAGGCCGCCCGCACTTAGAGCCACAGATAAGGTACCACTTGCAGTCGCTATGTTCAAAACTAGACTCCTTGCACGTTTATATTTCTTGTAGATATTCAAGCGAGTAGTAAGTTCTCTTTCAAGGTAAGCCAACCACTCTGAACATTGTTTCAACCTGAAATTCTCATCTGTAGGTAATTCTGGGTATATTTCATTATAACCATCCATCTTTATTTCATACAATTATGAAAGTTTTGTGATTACAAATGTGTTCATGCCAAAGGTTGGAACGCTTCCATCCATGTTGATGGATAACTCAAAGTCATTCAAAAAGGAACGTTGATGTAATTGCATTCATAACACTGGATAATGTTGTGAGGGTACAACAGCTAGTAATTTAGATGGGGTACTCAGTTGTCTAGATCCAACAATATTATCATAGGAGCTCCGCTTCTCTACAATATCACAATACACCAAAAATCTTTGTCCATCTGAATTATTATATAGCAAAGGGTAAGGTTTACCCTTTTTACCTCATGGATGACGTAAGTCATCGATGAGGTTTAGGAGTGAGGTGAATTCACTCGCTCACTCGGTTGTAAACTTTTAATCGGGTAATTAATATATGCATTAACCTATAAATTTACAAGGAAACAAGACGCCAAAGCTCATATTATCCCAACACTTCCCTCATACAAACTCTTTCGCGCGCTGGTTATTTATAGACCAATTTCATGAGTGCATAAGCATGTGGGACTCTAGGCTGCGTGTCGTCATAGGAAAGCAACGCATTAAATTTTATTAGAAAAAGATAAGAAAATGCTTTATAGACAATTTAAGGTTAAAAAAAAGAAGAAAGAATAAAAAAAGAAAAAAGAAAGAAAAAGAAAAAGAAAGAAAAAAAAAAGATTAAAATAAAAAAGAAAGGTCAGAACAGGACTTGAACTGCCAACTGGGTCCGTTCACATGAAGTTCAAAAGTTCTATCAACGAACCATACTCGAAACTATGAAGTATAGGGTAAATTAACGTTTTAAACAATCTAATCTTAAGACTTTATATTTTTCCAAGTTTTTATTATTAAATTTTATTATAAAAAGGTTAGAAAATGCTTTATAAATAATTTTAAGTT
>JANCMA020061642.1:0-15871 GCA_024336925.2 Zoanthus solanderi | reverse complement strand
GTCATGAATACAATACAGTTCTTCACCAATAATATCTACTATCACAACTTGTGCTTTTTTCATCATGGCTGCAAAACGTTTTGTTTGGTGTTGTACTAGAAAATTATTAATTTTAAACCTGTAACCTGAAGATGGTCAAGTGAACCGAAAACGTTGTTTGTTTTTTAATAACTTTTTTAATAACTTTTATAATATTTTAGCCTTGCATTTTTAATAAAATATTAATTTTAAAGTAACTACAACAAATTTCTTCACAAGATGCTGTACCATGCTTTTTTTCAATTTAAGATTTTGTCAAGTAAACAACTCGATACGAGTAAAAAATGAATGTATGAAGTTTCCTAATCAGTTTCGGCTCTTTTTTAACTGTTTTGATATATCTATATTTTTTTCTTTAGTTTCTATTTCTAATTAACTTAGTCTATACCTCGCTTTTAAAGCTAAATTAAGGCATGTAAAATGATTTGTTTTTATCCAAAGTGAGCATCGTCAGTTAGCAGACAATTGTAAATCTTACGTTCTGATTGGCTAAGCATCTAGAAGCCTATTTCTATAGTATTTTCTCTAGTACTAAAAATATAAGTTTTCCTATTCAAATGAATGTATTTTTTGATTTCATCTTGTACTTTATTTTGAAAATATTGACCAGTCATTACTAAATCAGTTACAATTGTTATACTAGCGAAAATAGTTACCAGTGTTAACATTTTGACCGTGAAACTCCTGCAGGGTTTGGCGCCGATTTGAATGTATACAGAAGAGGCCCGGTACCCAGTACTTTGGGTTTCCAAACACGGGCGAAAAATGCTGCTCGTACTAATGTATGATATAACTGTTTTTTAAAGATTTCGGTTAGGAAATCTTATCAGCTTAGCTTGACCAAAATTTTTGTTCCTTCCGTTGATAGTTAGAAAAATATTTATCACAAAATGGTAAGTATTCCACATCCGGCTAAGAGCTGCCCCCCATATAATGCTAAACATAGATAACTTTTTAAATCGTTCAAGAATTTACTTGATTAGTAATGCTTTTATGTTTCAGACTAATGTAATAAAAGCAGTGTTGCCACACATCGGATTATTCCCTGACTTTTCTCTGATTATTCCTTGACTTTTCCCGGATCTAGAGCAAATTTCACTGACTTTAAACATCGCAATTTGTAAGAGTACATAACATGATTCACGTATTTTTCAGTTTTGTTGTTTAGACGTCCAATAAATGTAAGGAAAACCTTTAGATATTCAAAATGATATAAATTTTCCTGACTTTTCCCTGATTTTGAGCAGAATTCCAAATTTCCTTGACCAAATACAAAATTCACTGACTTTTCCCTGACCTTGAAAAAATTTCGTTTTCCCACGAATTTTCACTGACCTTTCTTTATAATTGTCATAATTCTATAATCAATTTTCATAAAGTACAATCATAGGTTCTGACATAAATTTAAAGTTTAGTATCGTCGTTTGTTAAGACTGAGTCTGCGCAAACAGACACTAGGAAATTTGACGGTGCCCAGCCTTTCTTTCCTGCCGTTCGGACAAGCCACCAACCACTGCCACTCTGCTGCAAAACCTCTACGGTACTTCCTTCTGACAAACTTACTTCATCTTTGGTTTCAGCAGTGTAAGATGATATAACTTGATACAGCAAGTCATTATCTAGTTCGTTATTGTTACATTCCAGCTTGTTGGCGTTTGTGGCTGTTGAAAGACTGATTTCATTTTCTGGCCGATTATCTTTCTCACTTTCTTCAAATACTTCGTTATAATCGCTGATCTCGGATTCTTCGCTCTTCTCCACTGTAACAGAAAAGAACAGAGTTTTTAAGAGCGGAGCCAGAGATTGACAACGGAAGGGAGCTAGGATGAAGGAGCTTTCCAATAACTTTACTATTCTTCCCTATCAACTCTCTGAAAAACTTAACAAACGACCTTACAGCCTGGTGCCCATTTGTAACATAAGAATACGCTAAGTATGAAAACAAGCGTAAAGATACTAGTTTGTTCAACTAGTAAGATAAACATTAGGAAACAGATAACACGCATGCGCAAAGTGGAATGCTGACGGAGTGGCTGAGGAACAGTAAAGCCTGGTTTCCATACCATCTGTAACGGTCGGCGACGGTCTGCGATCAAGTTCGGCGACCGAAGTCTGCAACCGAGTAGGATCAAGTTCAACTCTTCTGATTATTCAAATCGTGTGTCGCAGACCGTTCCAGACAACGTTTTAAGTGTTTCCATATGTCGGGGACATGACGCAGACTGGTTACCGATCGGTGATGTCAGATCGTCTCCGGCCGTTGCAGATTATATGAAAACCAGGCTTAATACAGTACGTTAATGGTGCAGTTGATTTTGCTGTACTATCGTGTAAAGATGCATTTTAAACAAAAGACACGTCAATACAATTTGCATAATACGTTTGAGATTAAAACTGCGTTCTTGGATTTAAGAGTGCTCGATGGCATAAAAGTCCAGAGCCGTAAAATGTAATAAATGAATCGCGGCAAACTTTTACTGTAAGTTTCCAGAGCCACCAGCATGACTCCCTAGACGCTGCGATTCATTTGTTAAAATTTGTATAATATATATTTTTATGTCAACTCAAAAACAATGGCTAGGGAAATCATTATGTACACTTAAGCCAGGACGTTATTGATTAAGTGACTTATAAGATGAGACAGAGAGTTTCTGTTCACAGAAACGTAACAAATGACCTCGTTATCCTAACGACCTAAGATGGTACAGCATCCGCCCGATGTTCGAAAGCTATTGCATGCCGGTTCAAATCTCATCATGAGCTCAGAGTTTTTTTGACTTTTAATTTCTTGAAAAAAAGAAAGAATTAGAAATAATGTTTTTAATGCATGGACAATTACATGAAAACTGTTGCTCCAGGGAAGGCGTTCTATGTTCGGAAAGTAAACTTTGCGACCTGTCTGTCAAGACTGAAGATGTGGAACCTTTAGGACTTCTTATTCTGGAGATAAGAAGCGGTGTCTGTCTGTTGGAGGTGTTGTTCATTTTGGACTTGGACTGGAGTTTTCTGTGAAAAACATAAAGGCATTAAAATTATACAAAAAAGAAAGTAAAAGATAAAAACAATACAATAATAATAGTAATAATAACAATAATAACTATATAATAGCAATTATTGCTGTTGTTAATAATTTAATATTAAAATTATGATAACGAAAACGTTTATGATGATGAAAATGATGACAATAAAAATTATGTTGATAAAACGATGTTGGTGTTCATGAGGATGACCACCACAATGATGACGATGATGTTGATGACGATGACAATGGTGATGATGATGATGACGACGATGATAATGATGACGATAATAATGATGATGATGATGACGAAGATAATGATGATGACAATGATGGTGACGACGATGATGAAGATGATGATGACGACGATGATGATGTTTATGATGATGATGACAATGATGATGATGATGATGATGATGACGACGATGATGAAGATGATGATGACGACGATGATAATGTTTATGATGATGATGACAATGATGATGATCATGATGATGACGATGATGGTGATATTGATGACAATCATAGTTATGTAAGGCTCGTAAAATGGTGCAAATTTTAGATTATAACTGAAAATCAATTTTCAAATGACATTTAAACACTAATCAATTACTGATCCATACTAATGTATTACTGTTGGACAGCTAAAATAATTTCAGACAAAAAATAGCTATTGAAGCTTTTGAAACTAAAAACAACCACTCGATTCAACGATGTTTTTCCTGAATCATTAGTTTTGTTTAGCTACATATAGTAGTTTTTATACTTACAAGAAAGGAAAAAAGAATATTTCAAAATACCCACCTAAGTGATGGGGGAGTCTCGGTTTTCATTTTGTTCTTTGTGTCAGCAAGGATGCCTGAAACTGAGTTACTTTTTCGCACTTCTATCTCTTCACCATTTTCTCTTTGTCTTTGTGTTAGACTAGCTGAGGAAAACCTCCGTGAAGGGAGTGAGTCATTCATGTCAAATCCGTTAATGTCTGGAGACACGGGCAAGGAAGCCTGGCTATCAGTTGATGACGCAGTGTCATAACCGCTGAAAAACAAGATGTCGTTGTCAGATTGTTTTTGTTTTTTCTTTTATAACGGCGTGATTCATTTCAACATTTATCTTAGTTCTTTAAATTAACTTATCTATCAACGACTTATTAGATAAATAGGTAATTAGTTAAAATGAATCAACACGCAATCAACATACGATATTTCCTTTTATCATTCACTCCACAGAAAGATTTTTTTCTTTAATAACAGCGCGATACATTTCAACTTTTATCTCAGTTCTTTAAATCAACTTATCTACCAATGCTTAGTTTTATACTGTAGTGAAAAAGAATTTTAAGAACTGAAGTTTCGGACTGTAGTCCTTCGTCGAATGAATACAGTCCGAAACGTCAGTTTTTGAAATTCTCTTTCACTACGGTGTAAAATTTAACTACTTGGAAAACTATTTCTGTAGATATAGGAGATATGTCCAGAATCGATCGCAGTAACAAAAAACACGATTTTATCACTTCAACACTAAAACAACGAAAACAGGCAACATAATATTGAAACTTAAATAATAATGGTTAAATAAATAACACGATTTTATCATTTCAACACTAAAACAGTGAAAACAACATAATCTTGAAACTTAAATAAGAATGGTTAAATAGATAATAATCTTAAAATTTTGGAGATTTCGGAGTTTTCAGGGTTTTTGTGGTGGCGTTTGTAAATTTCGTGGATTTCGGAGTTTTCGTTGCTGCGGTCGATTCTGGACATAAGTGGAACTAATAGTTTTGAATATCGGAAGTTAAGAGAGCCAATAAGAGCTCGCGAAAATTGATATCGGTTGATCTGGTAAAACTAATAATAAATCTCGGTTAATATGTAATCAAGGGAAAAAAGAAGACGCACCCTCTTCCAAGAGCTTGGATAAATGCTGCAAGTTTTTTGCCAGCTTTTGGGTCTTTGAAGGTGTTAAACGATCGACACATGAGTACGTTACCTGAGAAGTAAAACATTAATAGTATCTAGTATATGTAAGCAACAGGCCATTTGTAATTTATAAATTTATAAATATTTAATGATGACTCCCCTAAAGGGGCTTTTCAGTGTCGTGTTAAAATCCCCCTCTCCCCCAGTTAAGAATCCCAACTGGTAGGAGGCAAACCAATCGGTTATTTACAAAGTGAATTTCCCCTAGTATCATCGAGGACAAATCCATTCAGTAGTCCGAGTCGGTGATTTGAACCTGGGTCCTCTGCGTTCAAATCCCCAGCTCTAACCACTCAGTCACGCTGCCTTCTTTTAGTTGCAGTTAGTGGTCACCACACCCACCTTAACTTAACCCTTTCAGTGCCAGTTCTATTTTTAAATTCTCCCAACCTGAACCCATACTTTTCAATGAACAAATTTGAGAGAATTTGACTTTTAATCTTCAGTAGTTGGCTTTGTTTGATCAATTCTCATTTTCTCATCACCAAATATCAGATTTTGTATGTGTTATATAAGGAGAAGTTGGTTGTGAATAACTGACTGGCACTGAAAGGGTTAATTAGATAGGTTAAAATGATGTTTAGAAATAGAAAGAGCAGGTTGACATTAGTTAAACGGCAAAGCTTCGACTATTGATTTCAAATACGTAAAAAATGACAAAAAATAGAATAGAAAATTGAATATTTTCTAAGAATTTTTATAACTGGTGAGTAAGCCTTGCTCTTCAGCACCATTTTCACATACATTTCCTAGAAATTTTTTGACTTTATATTCGCTGTCAATTTTGAAAATTTTAACAATGAGACTCGCAACTATACCCTCTAACTAACGTTAACCTGCTCTTTGCATTTTTGAACATCATTTTGTCATAACTAATTAGTTTAAGGTGGGTGTGGTCACGTGACCGCTAACTGCAAATGGCCTATTAGCAGGCAGTTAATACAAGCAAAGGTAGCAGGTTTCTAAACGCAACGTTCGAGAAGTCTCACTTTGAAACATTACAAATCATGATAATTGTTACTACACACGTAAAAAAAAGCACGTACTGAAACGTTCAAGAAAATTCTGCTATTAAACGACGGATTAATAAATGATCTAATTAACATTAAAAACTCAAAAATGAAAAAAAAATAAAATAAAAAAGCAAACCCAAAATGATGCTATAAATTTGTATTGTCACAATTTAATTAGTTTGGCTGGCCTTCTTAACACGTCAGCCGAAAGCTGTCCAACTTTTGGGATCCTGTCGATTTATCATTGACATTCTTGCTTATGTATCTTAACTTTATAAACTACTCGGATTATGAATTTGAATAAAGCTTCTAACAAGCAGTAACGTTTTTAATTTGAAATTTGATTCCGATAGTTGTTTTCTGCTTGGATTGATGATTTTGGATTAAACCCACTTCTTTCTCAAATAATTTCTTTTTCACTGTACTTTTTACAACTAGTTTAATTTAGTAAAAAGGAAAAGGCCATCTAATTGAAGTTAGCTTGTAATATTCCTCAAAAAATATCTACTTTTTCATTTTCTTCTTTGAAAAGTTTGAATGTTTATAAATAAATAAGTAAACAAATCGATTTCTGGAATTTTGCATCTTAATTTAGAAAGAAGACGTTTCGACCAAAACCATCGGTCTTCATCAGTGAATTTGGTCACGTGGCACTAAGATTAAAAATTCCAGAAATCGATTTATTTATTTATATTGAATGTTTATAGTTAGCATGAAATCAAAACAGGGGACCATTAGAAATAATGGTTCGTTTAAACATCAATTTTAAATATGACTTTCTTATTAATATTTTTTATTCTATCAATCTAGCTACATTTAAAAACATTATGAACCACGCTATGAATACCTGTGTATTTATCAAGAACGCACACGTCATGCCCAGTCTCATGTGGAGAGTTATCTTTACCGTTAACCCGGATGTAAGATTTCCCACAACCACGATATATTCCTTTTTTAGTGCAGCCCTCACTACGGAGCTCGATGTTCACTCTCTTCCATCCTGGAAAATAACGTTATTACATATTGTTCTTTACGCTAAAGTTATAATGCTAAATGTCTTAAAATCAATTAAGACGACGACGTTTAGGCGCAAACACAACGCCATTCTCAAGTGAAATGTTCAGTTAAAATAACTGAATTGGAACTATATAAAATGAACGTGCTATGTTAAAATAAAATACATTGATTATTTTACACAATGAAATGGAATGTCAAGTAAGAACTTTTGAGCATATCAAATCCCTTTGGGTACTTAAAGTCGGCTTGTTGTTGCTGATGTATAACATTTCATAGAATAGCTAGACAATCAAATTAGGATTTGCATTTTTTAAGAACTTTAAAAAAGTAATCAAAGTTTACTAGCTTGTGAAGGCAATTTCGTGTATCCTTAAAGTTAACTGAAAACATAGACAGCAGCATGGAACACCAGTGATAGCTTACATGATTTCCCCGTCCTATTACAGAGACCTCAGCAAAATAGCACCATTGCAAATCAAGATGGTTTAAAACGTACCTGGAGGTTTGACAAACGGCGGAACAATAATACCAGGAGGGCGAATAACTGAAGGAGAAAATACAGGGAAAACTTTATTTAAGCTAGCTAAGACAAGTTTCAACACTTTCAAGAGACCTTGTTATTGGAAGGGTTGACACAACAACAATTTGTCATTCAACAGTATTGTTAAGGTACCATGTGAAACATCAACTATTGCAATTGCTGAACAAGATGCAATTGTTTTCTTGATGTAACAAGTTACCATGGAAACAGGAAACCTTGCAAAAACACACTATATTTTGGTTTTCGTTGTTCATATCTGAAAAACGAACTTGGTGTCTCCAATTTTTTATTGCACAAAAGTGATCGGCAAGCAGAATAAAACTTTTTACGAAGCAGATTCAGAGCTACCCTAAACTTTCAATCAAACAAAGTGGGTCTGAATTTGCTCCATAATCTTTTTTTAACGTTGCTGAAAGCTTCATTGTGGCATGATCACATTTCAGAAATTTAAAGAATGGGGTCACCGAGTTTGTTTCTCAGATATGAGCGACGAAAGCCAAAATATGTGTTCTTCCAGGGCTTTACTGTTGCCATGGTAACTTTTTACTTCACGAAAACGACCGATTCTTCTCAGCAATAATTGATGTTTGACATGGTACCATAACATTGCTGTTGAATGATAAAGTGTTGTAGTGTCAATCCTTCTAGAAACAAGGTCCATGGAAAGTGTTGAAACTGGTTTGAGCAACCTTAAAGTATTGTACAGTTTTGTACACCCAGTATGCGCAAGATCAATATGTTAAAAAACACTTTGGCCATAAACCAAGATGGAGGAATTTTTTCGAATTTCAAAGTATTATAGAAAAAAAAAAGTTGACCAAGAACAAAAACGTTTCTGCAGAAGTGCTTGAAATTGTACGATAAAAAGTTTGATACAAAAACAAGCAAAAGGTTTAGTTACACTTAAAACACACTTTACATTTTTAAAAAGTTATGCTATTTTAAAGATTTTTTATAAGTTAAGTTAAGTTTGGTTCTCATAGCACTGATCATTCGCACCTTTCGGCTTTATTGGAAAGAAACATAAAGTTGTTAATGACAAGCCAGCATTTTGCACTTTACTTTATTCAATAGTTGTTTTGGGCAAAACTATTTATCCTGTCGTTTTAAAACTAGAGTTGCCGTTCACACTAGAAAAAAGCAGTGGTCTCGGTCATATAGAAACTCCAAATCTACTCTAGTGAGGATTAAGCTGGTTAACTCTGGGTTAAGCGAAACTTGAAGGACCAATTTCTTCTTTAAGAAAAAGTGCACGATTCTTTTACAATACTGTTTGGATTTTTAAAACATATTACTTGTTAATTACATACTTACAGCTTAATTCCGTTTTTATAAGGTTTAAAACATGATCAAGAATTAGGAATTATTATATCTTAGCATCACACTTGATTTTAATAAATATTTTTAGTATAGTTTTATTCATGACATATTTGTAATAGTTTTAGAAGATATATATTACGCTAATTTTTATTGTACGAATTGCTCCAGATATTTTATCCTCCTTCTTTTATAAAACTGAAGAAGCCCGAATGGGCGAAACGCCTGCATTAAAGATATATATACGTGTATGTAAGAAGTTTGCTGTGTCAAATTTGATTCCAAGCTATATATATATAACTTGTAACAAACTTTGTATCTCACTCTTGAAAATGACAAGATATGCCGAAACATGTCGAGTTAATTTCATTTCAAAATAAAACCTTTTTTCGTATATTTGAAAGTGTTAATTATAAAATTCAAAACTTTGATACTTGTGTAAAAGTGAGAATAAAAGAGGGTGAAGGAATATACGATACAGAAATACTGGATAATTTGTATTCACAACGTATAGCTCAGATTTTACTCAATAATAATAACATTTAAAGCCCTGACACCTCTAGCAAGTGAAAACAAAAAAGGTGGATAAATGGACGCTATAGAAATTCTGGATTGTTTCTTCTCACAACGTATCGCTCAGAATTTAGTCAATAATGATAACATTTAAAGCCCTGATACCTCTAACAAGTGAAAACAAAAAAGGGTGGATAAATGGGCGCTATAAAAATACTGGATAGTTTCTTCTCACAACGTATCGCTCAGAATTGAATCAGTTATGATTGTTAGATGTTAAAGTTAGATGACAAGAACGAGAAAACGGAACACATCTTAAGCTCGTTCATCAAGAAGTGGTTAGGACTACTCTGCAGTCTCACAATGGGACAAGTGAAGTGTGGCATGTAGGCGGCAGAAATGGTTCTCCAATTAAATAAGTTGCACTTGGGAACTAGAAAATGGTAGCACAGGAAATTAAGCAGCTAAAAGAAAAGAAATAAAAAGAATCTCGTTGACACAAGGTCGCACAATGCTTGGACAGGAAGGGAAGCAGGGGACAAATTCCTGGGAAAGTCGTTGTCTAATGGAACCCAGCAGAATCATTTTCCTTGTGAGATCAGTATATGCGTAAACCAAGCCTTGACTCTTAAAATTCACTACATAATTATATCGTTTAAAACTTTGATATCTGTATCAATTGAAAATAAAAAGAAGGTGGATAATTGTGTGATGTAGAATAATGGACACTAAAGAAACACTGGATAAGTGGTTTTCACAACTTGTCGCTTAGAATTCACGCAATATTTATAACATTCAAAACTCTGATACTTGTACCACACGAAAATAATAAAGGGTGGATTAATAGACGATATAGAAATACTAGATAGTTTTTATTCACAGCGTATTGCTCAGACTCCACTCGATATTTATAACATTTAAAGCCGTAATCTAGCCTTTAGCAAGCGAAAACAAAACAGAGTTGATGAATGGACGCTTTAGAAATACTGCATAGTTTGTTTTCAGAACGTATCGCTGAGAATATAATCGATAATTATAATATTTAAAGCCCTGATATCTCTAGGCAGCAAGTGAAAACAAAAAAGGTTGGATAAATAAACGCTATAGAAATACTGAATAGTTTGTTCCCACAGCGTATTGTTTAGAATTTACTCAATAATTATAACTTTTAAAGCCCTGATTCCTCTAGCAAGTGAAAACAAAAAAGGGTGGATAAATAGACGCTATAGAAATACTGAATAGTTTGTTCCCACACCGTATTGCTCAGAATTTACTCAATAATTATAACTTTTAAAGCCCTGATTCCTCTATAGCAAGTGAAAGCAAAAAAGGGTGGATGAATGGACGCTATAGAAATACTGGATAGTTTGTTCTCACAATGTATCGCTCAGACTCCATTCAATAGTTATAACATTTAAAGCCCTGATACCTCTAGCAAGTGAAAACAAAAAAAGGTGGATGAATGGACGCTATAGAAACACTGGATAGGTGGTTTTCACAACGTATCGCTGAGAATTCACTCAGTAATTATAACATTTAAAACTCTGATACTTATATTAAGTACGAATAAAAGAGGGTTTATGAATGGATCGACGCTTTAGAAATACTGGATAGTTTGTTTTCACAACGTATCGCTCAGAATTCAATCAATAATTACAACATTTGAAGCTCTGATACCTGTACATAGCAAAAAAGAGAACAAAAGGGTGAATGAATAAACGATATAGAAATACTGGATATATAGAGTTGGCTTTCACAGCGTATTGCATATAATCCATTCAATAATTATAAGAATCAATGTTCTGAGAACTGTAGCAAACGAAAATAAAAAAGGGTGGATGAACAGATTAGACCAAACAACAGAGTGTGCTTCCTGGTTCGTATCCACGTTTTTAGCTTATATAGCTCCACGGAGCACAACCGATCGCGACCCACGATTTATCCAAAAGGATAACCCTTAATCTTAGTATTTTTATAAAATAATCATTTGCAAGGAACCTACCCATTTTGTAGACTTCAGACGAATTTGCTTTCTGTCCCAGACAGTAGTAGTCTATAATTGTTGCAGCTCGATTAAATGGGTGCTTGGCACGTGCTCTTTGTCAACTACAGAATGCTATTGGGTTTCATACGAAACATTTTCCAAAATTCGAAAAATAGTTGCTTTAGCACAAGAACTGTGTTATAAAGTTTACTAATACTAATGCAAAAATCAATCCGTTACATCAAAAAGGACAAAAAAATGAAACTCACATAAGCTGCGGTTACATGTCACAAGCATGTGATCTTTTCGTTTCCTGGAAAATGAGCTGAACGACATATGCGTAACTTGAGCAGACAAAATGATATATTGGTTTAAATCGTTAAAATTCCTTTATCACAAGAAGAAGTATAGGTCTAATTCAAACTTAGATTGCAAAGGCCACAAGAAACGAATCATTAATATTAAAACTGAATGGAACAATAAAGAATCAAGTTTTACAAAAATTTAAAATTCAACATTTTAAACCATAAAAACTCAAGCAAAAGGCCAACAAATCAAAATAACAGTAATTCAAGTTACGCTGAAAAAAGATGAAGCAAATTAATTCAAAAACAGATAAGGAAGAACTACAGAAATTCTGAGGGAGTTAAAAAAAGGCCACTAGGTAATTGACACATCAGGAATCCTGGGGAAGTTCAAAGCCTTGTGTTTCTAGTTTGGGCTGTTGTCAAGATTAATGTGATCTATCCACATGTATGAAGCTACAATAAATGCAATTATCATTTGATTTAAAATCGGAAAAATTCCTCTTCACAAGAAGTATAAGGTCTAATTTAAATTTAGAGTGAAAAGGCCACAAGAAACGGATCATTAATTTTAAAACTTAGGGGGGAAAATAGAGGACCAACTTTTACAAAAATTTAAAATTCAAGATTTTAAATCATGAAAACTTTAGCAGGAGGTCAATAAATCAAAACAACAGTAGCCCAAGTTTCTTTTTTTTTAATGGTCAATAAATCAAAACAATTGTCGCTTAAGTTACGTTGAAAAAAGATGAAGCGATGACCTCTTTTTCAAACAACTTGTTTATGGGTTATCATGAACAAACTTGGCTTTTTAACTATAATGGACCTAATGTTTTTTTACTATCGCAGATATGTAGATGATACTATTTGTGTTTTTAACAATGAAAACGACGCTATGCTATTCTTCCAATATTTAAACACAAGACACAACAATAGTAAATTCACTTTTGACAAAGAGGTCAATGGAAAGCTATCTTTCCTTGACATCCTCAGTATCAAATAACTCCAATGATAAATGTGTCACTTCGGTTTTTCATCAAAAAACATTCACTGGTCTCCTCATGACTAACTTCTTAAGTTTTCTTTTAAATATAAAGTTGGTTTAATCAAAACTTTGATTGATAGGGCTTTCAAAATAAACAACACTAAAGACGGTTTTCAAAATGATTTCAGTGATTTAACTGTAACACTTAAACGTAACTCATTTCCTGTAATAGATAACATTGTAAAACATTACCTTAACAAAAATAGCAACACTAACGGCTCCGGCAACGCCCTCTCTCAAAACAACTCAATAAGTTTTCGTTATTTCAATTTACCTTACATTGGTAACTTCTCTAAACTTGCCGATATAAATATTAAAAAGCTATATAAAAACCTTTGCTCAGATTTTAAAATAAAACTGGTTTTCTCTTCTTTTAAAATTAAAAAAAAATTCACTTTAATCAATTACACACTTTGTCCGTGGTGAAGTCGTAATGCTTCCATCGTGTTGACATAAAAACCGCAGACTAAAGTCTTCACCAAAATTATTAATTAGATAAAAGTGAGTTTGAATGAAATACGGACTCGTAAAATCTACCAGTAATATGTTGACAAAATCTTAAACTACGCGCTAGTTTAGCAATTATTTACAACTACTACTTCAAAAGAACCATTTCCTTTTACGGCTCTCCGCCCAAAGTCGCGAGGGACTGAGGCTAGTCAAAGTTAATCGCTCGCTCTTTCCGAGACACGAGTTTCAATTATTGTCACGACGCAGTTGCTGTTTTTTTTGTTTTGTTTTGTTTTTGTTTTTATTGAAAAAAGGAAAATATAAAGAAAAATGTATTTATAAAAAAATCAGGGTAGGTCATAGGGTGGGCCACAGGGTGAGAGATGGACCGGGCCGTGGGCCTGGGTCGGGAATTAAGTAAATTCCTTTACTGTTTCGTACAACTATTTTCTAATGTTGTTTATTGTTTGATCATGCGAATAATTATTTGCATAAGTCACGCCAGGAAGTTAGCCGTTACGCTCTGATTATCAAGTCGCATTTCAGTCGTTGACAGTCATTGACAGTTATTGTCTAGGGCCACCAATCAGTGTGTGCGACTTCAGAGTTGTTAGCACATGTAGTCTGTGAGGTTCCGAAAATAAATGTTGTTGAGAATCTTGAGAAAAAACGCTAGAAGGGTTGTATTTTAGTCAGTTATTCAAATTACTTAGCCTACCAAAGGCATAAGCGAATATATTCCCCGATTATTTGCGAAAGGCTACGATAATTAATGTAAAATAGAAAGGTTTACTATGAGTCTGAAAAGCACTAAATACTGTATCATTTAATATTCATTTGGTACTCTTGCTGTTATCACTGAGCTGCAGTACTCTCCCTAAATAGATTCAATATCTGTTCAATAGTTTGGGCCCAATATGGCAATTCTAACTATGATAAACGCTTCCAAGTAAAACTTTCATCTAAGCAGTTAGGGAGCAATTTGCTTTTTTTCTTTCATGGAATAAATGTTTCTGTTTGACATTTACTGTACGTATCTCATTTCAGACTGTAGACATGTTATTCAGGAGAATCTTGTTGTTGTTGCAGTTGAAAGAACATAAAGGTATCTTATACCACAGCAACAAAACCAACTTGTAAGTCTATTGTATTCTTAGACAATATGTTTCTAAAACACTCTAAGGATGTAGTTTGTGCAGTTCGTAAGATCTCTGCCTTCAAGCCACAAGGTCCTTGGTTTGATATCTGGCTTTACCTAGATTTGAAAATTTGTGCGACTTTCATTTCTGCCTAGGCTAACTCAGCTTTCCATGCTTCTAGGGTAAATAAATGAGCTACCAAGTAATATATTAATGTTTTGTCCAGGGTGAACTGGGTCAAACGAGCAACTGGGCTCAGAAAAATATCTCTTTTTAGCTATTTTGGAAAGCTTGTCTATTATGAGTTAGATCATTGGGATTGATTTGATGTTGGGGATGTAAGCTACCCTTTTTCAAGTTGACTTATCCATCACTGCTATTTTATATATCTTGCTGGTAAACCTCAATGAAATGCAGTTTGGTTTTAAGCCAGGAAAGGGAACAACAGATGCATCGTTTCTTGTAGGTAAAATGCAAAAAGAATATAGAGATAAAGGAAAACCCCTGTACATATGCTTTATTGACAAAAAAAGGTCTACCAGAGAAGTTAGTAATAGTAGTGATGAGTTTGTATGAAGGAGCAAAAACAAAGGTCAGAGTTTGAACTGAGTTGTTTTACGAGTTTTGTGTGAAAGTAGGTGTACATCAGAGATCATTTTTATCTCCATTGTTATTTGCTATCGTGGTTGATGTGATCACAGAAAGTGCTAGAGAGGGATTGATGAAAGAAATTTTATATGCAGATGATTAGGGGCTGGTGGGTGCTACAGTGGAGGAGCTTAGGAGAACATTTCAGAAGTGTAGGGAAGCATTTGAGACAAAGGGGTTGAGAGTCAATATCAAAAAGACTAAAGTGATGGTGAGTGGACGTGAAGGAGAATTAGCAAGAAGCAAAATTGATCCATGTGGTGTACGTGGAAAGAGGGTAATGGCTAATTCAGTTTTTGCATGAGATGGATTTATTGGAGGTGTGCTAAAATGAAAAGAGTCACCCCTCGTTTGGCAACTGATTTTGTTTGTGTCTGCTGTATGAGAATAATGGAAGAAGTGGTGGAGTCTGGAAAGCTTTTGTGATGGGGTGGAAACGGTAAAAGGGTTTTGCTATTTAGGTGACAGACTGAATGCCAGTGGCTATGCTTTATGGTAGTGAGACATGGTGATTAAGGGAAAACGAGGTGGCAATTCTCAAGCGAACTGAAAGAACTATGATAAGAGCAATGTGTGGTGTGAAATTGATGGACAAGAAAAACACTGAAGAATTGATGGTCATGTTGGGATTGAAAGAAACAATAGATAAGTTGGCAAAAGCAAATGGTGTGCACTGGTACGGACATGTTTTGAGGAGGGAGGAGGATGACAGCATGGCTCAGTGGTCAGAGCTGGGGATTTGAATATGGAAGACCCAGGTTCAAATCCCCAACTCGGACTAATGAATGGATTTGTCCTCGGTGATACTAGGGGCAAATTCACCACGCTTTGTAAATAGCCAACTGGTTTGCCTCCTACC